>SJYO01035988.1:4335080-4487737 GCA_006410555.1 Capra ibex
GGGGGGGGGGTGTCTAATTCGAGAACGAAGGGACCAACGAGTCTACCATTTCTTAGACGGACGTTACGTCCTCTGGGCCCAAACTAGGGACCAACCTAGACTAAAGGTTGGACCCAACCTTTTAGGGGACTTCTTCCTTTACCGTTGGGTGAGGTCATAAGAGCGGACCTCTTAGGGGTACCTGTCTCCTCGAACAACCCGATGTCAGCTACCCCGATGTTTCTCCACCTGTGTTGACTCGCTGATTCGTGTCGTAGCGTGTTCGAGAACGTTCCCGAACTTAAATAAAGACCCTACAGATCAGGACAGATGACTAATTAAAACGAAACTAAACAAAATTTGAACAGAAACATGGTAGACCTCTTGACGGTGAAACAAAACCTTAAACTATAGTGTCCAGACTGAGATTATGTAACAATTACTTAATAAATAAATAACCGGAGTGTCGGTTACACCGTACACCCTAGAATCAAGGGGTTGATCCCTACCTTGGACACGGGAGACGTATTCTTCACGTCTCAGAATGGGTGACCTGCGGTCCCTTCCAGGGAGTATAAAGGGATATTATCATTTTTTTTTACTGTTCCAGTCTTGGTTTGTGTTATAGGGCACCATAATATAACCCCTGGAAGGAGTTCCGACTGAGACTATAAAATAGAGTTCCCATCCAATTGGTTAGTCCGAACTAAAATGACGTGGTAACCCAGTAGATCGAGAGGAAAGAAATGAACAAGTATTCTCACAGTGAGAAATAGTGTAAGTTGTTCGTATGATTTAAAGATTACGAGAACGATCTTATTTTTAGTCTAATACAATGAAGAAATGAAATTTTGTAGAGTCACTGAGGGTGAAGAATTCCCGGACCAAAGTTTGACACGAGGAACGTCTCGACACCCAGAGGGCTTCGGTAATCTGCCTGCTACGGATAACGGGTAAGTGGTACTCGTGCACGAGACAGTTCTTGAGACACGGGTGACAGAGTCGATTAGGAGTGTTGTCGGAGACTCTCAATCCACTCCTTCCTTCTCTGAGTCTTTCCCATTCGCAGACTAGGTAGTAGTGTGACGGACCTTCACTGGGGAATCCCTGAAATCAGTCCCAGAGAGTCCCACCGGACCCCAACTTTGATTTAGACGAAGGAACGTCGGAAAAGAATTGTGGAATTCTGGGAAAAATGAGTTTTATAGTAGAAACTTTTGGAAAAGAACCCCCCCCCTAACGATCCCTCTTCTCGTCACCCTTCTCATATCTAGACAATAAGAAAGTGTTCGGAGTCTGTATTTAACACCGAATAGTTCAAAATCAACTGATTATTATCGTTAAACATGACCATGGTGTCGTAAAAAAAACCTGTTGGGGTGTCGTACACCCTGGAATCAAGGGTCTGGTCCCTGACTTGGACACGGGGGACGTTACCTTCGTGTCTCAGAATTGGTGACCCGGTGGTCCCTTCAAGACCACAGTGTCGTGAAAATGATTAATGGTTGGTAAAGGTACATTCTTCCCTTTTCTGTCCACGATGGAAGGAGGAAAGTGACTATGCCTTTGACTCCGGTCTTACTGGCTCACTGTAAATTCCAGTAGGGCACTTCGGATCTCGACCTTTCCCTTAAGTGGTCCCGGAGCCTGTGGTTCTTCAAAGAAAATACTAAATAACAGTTCCCCTCCTTTTTACAAAACAAAACAAAACGAAAAGGGGAACTCCTTGACTTTACAAAAGAGCAAAGACCAAAATTTCATTTGATTGAGTGACACAAAGAAAATAACGGGAGTTTAAACGACGGGTCTCAGTGACGTCGAGACAATAAGCAGTATTAGTCGTACAAAGAAAAAGGGAGCAGTTGAACCACGACTAGACGATTTCAAGATAACAGAATTGAAAGTACAAATACAATGGAAACAACCTTGGACGGAGTTTAGGCATGGACTCTGTCTGTCCGATACTTATTTACTCGCACATTCACAGTCACTCACTCATTTATCGATCAATTGGTCCTACGGGTTGAGATTGTCTTACGAAACAGAAATCTTAAATGGTATTGACTGAGGTTCAAAATTCTATTCTATATCATAAACCCCCCTAAGCTCTTTGAGGTTTAAGTCTGTCGTGTACCGTCCTGGGGCTTCCTTGTAGGTTCACCTTTGTAGTGTCCTCGACCCTCCGCTGAACGCGTATGAACCACGAATTGTGTAAAGTATGAAAGAGACTCAAATTAGGAGGGGTGTTGAGATACTGTGTCCACAACTAGAAGGGGAAGGCGTCTACCCCTTTCACTCCGAGTCTCTTAAAATCATTGAGTAAGTCCCAATGTTTTGGTCGGACTCCACCTTGGACCTTGTTTCCGGTCTCGGTTTCGGAAAAGTCTGCTCCGGAGCACCAGAGGTCTAGTTTTAGTGGACTTTCCAAGGGCTTTACCAGTGTTCTACGGCTGAACCCAGGTGTATAAACCACGTCCCTTCCATCGTCTCTGACTTACAGACACTTTCCCTTGGGGATTGGGGGAAAAAGGTCTGATACCCCGGAGGGGTATCGTGTCTCCAGGATGGAAAGAGTGTCATCCCAAGGGGTAGAAGGTACACCTTCTCCGACAAGGGCTTCCCGAAGAACGTCCGACGTGTCTGCTTCGTCCACCATACGGTGCAGACGGAGTTCCGCACGTAGTGAAGGACCCCTTTTCTCGGAGTCAAGTCCTGTCTTTCCAGTCGCCCCTCTTCCTCCGTCCGAACTGCAGGTGTGGTCCGGAGCCAGTCACGTTCTTACGGGGTAGTCCCTCACCCTGTCCGTCGGGTCCTTCGCCCGGAGTCTCTGTAGCTCCTTCCAGTCTCCACCGGCTGTTCCTCGAGGGTGAGCGCGTCACGTACGACCCACGGTCCAAGACACACACGAGTATTTTCGACGCTACGAAGGGGAGGGTAATTTGGACCCTCCCTCCGACGAACAATGACAGTAAAATGGTTTCCCCGTAACTCACAGTTTCGGTGTATCTCCATGTACCACTCCACTGAACGAAAAGTTTTCGAGGTGTTCGGTGAAGTTCGATACACCGGGTCCCTATGTCACTAGAGAGTAAAGTTCAAATAAACAAGGGATCAAGTGACCACGGTTTGGTTACGGGAAGATCCTGTCTTTACCTCAACAAGAACGAGACAATCGTGTCGTTGACGAACCGAAGGTTTACCCTGGGGTGTTGTGACCCCTCCTCCTCTCTGACCAACCTTTTGTCTGTTCCCAGGCTCCTCTTCTTGCGACGGGTGAATGGGGGTACTAAAACCACAATGTGAACCGTGTCTGACCCCGTTTCTTGACGAGTATTGTGGCGAGTGTCATTTGCAACAAGACGAGGAGGTGTTTCGTGTGTAGACGGTCCCTCCAGAACGTCATCCGTGTCAACTTGAGAAGACCTACGGTCCTTGCCGGGTACCGATGGTCTTTCCCCGGGGACCCTTTCGTCTCCTGTCATAGAGGATTCGTCGGGGTTTACGAATTCTGGTCCATAAAGTTTTTGAGGGTTGTCATAAGTGTGAAACTGGGACTATTGGAACTGAAAACACTGGCAAGATTACTTTATTGTCCTTTAAGTCTATTTCGAGGTACTTTTTTCTACTCCAACGTAGTGAATTTTTTTCTCATTGCCCCTCCGCTGAGTTTGTAGGTGATGATCCCCTGGGTCATTCACATAATACCCTATAGGTAAGTCCACTTATGAACATCATTCTTCTCGGTCCTATACTGCCACGGTTACCGATTGCAAACAATCCACGAATGAGAGACGGTCCGTGGCAAGTTCTCCTTTAAACGTAACTAATCACACAAATTGAGAGTGTTGCTGAGACACTTCGTCCATGATAGTACTATGGGTAAAAATCTATTCTTTTAACTCCATGTCTACAATTCCTTCAACAAGTTCCGATGTCCCGATAATTCGATCTGGGTCCTGTGTTTGGACCTAGATCTGGTCATTAGTCTTGTCACTCTGATTTCTTTACGAAATATAAAAGTAAAAGTAAAAAGACTTAAAAGATTAATAAGAGATTACTCATATAAGAAAGACAACAACAAACCAGTTGATTCAACACAGGTTGAGAAAACACTCGGGTACCTTACAACGGACGGTCCGAGGAGACACGTACCCTAAAGGGTTCGTTCTTATGACGTCACCCAACGGTAAAGGAAGAGGTCCCCTAGAAGGACTAGGTCCCTAACTTGGGTGTAGAGGACGTAACCGTCCTCTCAAGAAATGGGACACGTAATCGTTTACCCAAGAAATGGTGACTCGGTGGACCCTTCGGGGTATAAAAAAGATTCTATGAAATAGAAATTTATTTTCATATAAAAAGTATATGTATTCAAGTAGGGGGTGTGTGTGTACGTGTATGATATTTGTACAATATAAGTTTTTCATAGTGGGTACTAGGAACCGAAGTTTCATACTTTACTGAACAAAAGGAAAGTCACACCGTCTACCGGTGGTTTTGGGACTCGTCGTATCCGGACTGACTTATCTGGGTCTTCGTCGGGGTTTCCTTTCGACCCAGTTTTGGTCGTGACAGTCGGTCGAACGTTGTCCGGATTATTTGGATGGTTGGTCTGAACGTTAAGAGTCTTGGGTCGGAATCGGGTTCCCCCGCCACGACCGTGTCGTGGTAGGACCTCGAAGTGGGTGAATGGAGTACCTTAGGAGTGTTGAGGGACCCCTTCACCCACAGTGTGTCCGTATCTTCGATTTCGAGTCTCTCCCAATCGGGTCTCTGTCGATCGTTCTCCCCGGACTCCGACGGGACGTACGCCGGAAGAGGGACGTGGAGGGAGGGGGGGTAGGGAGAACGGGACGGTCGTGGGGTCGTGTCCCCGAGTCACCCCAGACTGGAATGGCCTACTACGACAACGTCACCGGCGTCTCGCCTCAGGCCGACGACCGACCCTTCGCGAGCCGGGAGACGTGGCATGGGGACCGTTCCCCCCTGTGGACCCCTCGGCCACCACCGCCCCACATCCGTCCCCGCGGAGCCCCGTCTGAGACGAACGACTGTCACCACCACGAGAACGGTCCTCGTTTGAAGACTCTCTTCGACAGTAGACAGTGGGTACCCCCTGCCGACCGTCTGAGGCGTCCCGGGGGTGATATCCCGCATCCTAATATCGAACCCCGACCGCTCCCCCATATCCGACCACGACCCCTCCCCCTTATTCACCCTCGTCCCCTTCCCCACATGCGTCCCCATCCCCTACCCCACATCCGTCCCCGTCCCCTCCCGCACATCCCCCAACCTGACATTAACCGGGGACCCCTACCCGATATCCATCTACGTCCGTGACGTTCGGTTTTTATAGGTTTCTTTTTACACAGTCCTTAAGTAGAGAGGGTCGAAGGGGGTGGGGGTCGGTCTCTTGATATTTTCTGTTGAAAGTATAATCTCGCCGTATTAAGGTCAAAAATGTGTCTCTACGCAGGGCTCGAAGAAGTACCGGAACTAAACTTAAACATTGTTCCTCGGTTCCCTCTATTTCTCGGTACCTCGTCTCGGGATCCCTCGAGCCTGTCCCGACCCTTCCCTATCTTGATATTTATAGACGTCGACACGCCCCACCCCGAGGCGGTCCGGAACCGACGGTCCTCGGACGACCTCTGTCACTCACCCCCGCCCCCCACGCCCGTTCTGAACATAGACCTAGGGGACCCGACCTCTCCCACTCTCACCCAGTAAGACCGGAACTGACCTTCTACGAAAACAAACGTGAGACTGGTCACTAAACTGTAGACTTTACGGAGTTAGCATATGTAAATGACTTAGACCTGGATCAGGTCGGAAACTCTGTTTCGTCTACTGACCTGTCAATCCAAAAGTTCAAATCTAAAATCCAAATCAACGTTAGCACAGAACAAACAAAAAAGATTGTCGAACCGAACTACGCATTACCCCCTTTCAGGTAAAACCAAGCTTAACCCCACCACCCAGAACTTCTGTAGTAAGTCTCCTTCCGATTGTCTCTACGACTTCACTGTGCCGGGTCCAGATCGACGAAGGAGTCGGACACCAACGGAGACCCCCTGGGTTCGAGGGGGCGGAGCGAAACTACCTTTGACTCTCACACAGGCTCACAGACAATCTCCAATGGAAGGTCACGTTTTCCTTTTAAGGGACGGGACGAAGACCTGGGGGGAGGAGGTCGAGTGACTCCCGGCTTGTGGGAAAATCCCGTCGTTGTGTTTCCTCGTCTCGTCGACGAGTGGGTTTCGGGAGGCTCCAGACCCGGAGTTTTGGGTCCAAAGGTTCAAGACGACGGAGAACACTTTGATCGTCCCGGTCTGGGTCGACGCGGGCCGTGTGGACCAAATCGGTCGGAAGCGAGGATCCCTCCCTCCAAGGCCTACGGAGTGGAGTCGAGTGTCAAACGAGGAGACGTCTCTCCGAAATAGGGAAGATGAGGTCCTTCACACAGTCCCGTCGGAGGGAGGGGTAGGGACACAGACCGGACCACTTACCTGATACGACTATCCACGCTTCCGTCGGGAGTCGTCCGAGGTCGGACCTCTCCTTCCAGTAAGAGTCCCGACTTCAAGGACCGGACCGTAGACCAGAGAGGGGTGGACCAAGGGGACCTAATTGGACGACGAGGTTCGGACATGGAGGACCCTCACTCCGACCGAAGGTTTCCATTTTCAAAGAGGTATTCCTTAGGAGAAGGGTGAATGATTCTCCTATCCGATCCGTGTATTGTTCAGTTGACCCACCAGGAGAAATGTCAACTCCAGTGACTCCGAGTCTGTCTCGATCATTCACCATCTCACTCAGAGGTTTTGGTAAGAAAGATAGTGGGGTTCGACGGAGACACTTTTTTGTGCTCGGACTAAAGGTCTTCTAAACTCACATGGTACAACTGTCCTTATGGACAGTTGAACCTCCTCTGGGGTACCAGACCGTTACATCGTGTCAGTGGTTCTCGGGACCCAAGTCCAGGAGTGAGATGACGCAGGACCGAGACACAGGAACCCGTTCAAGGAATTGTAGAGATCCGGACTTAAAGGAGCAGATTTTTACCGTTATTATTAAGAATCATGGATTAATCCTCCTATTTCCCTTTATTCTTGATATTTCCGAATCGGATCATGGACCGTGACACATACAGTGATTTACGATCACTCTTGCCACTCCACTCACTGGGGACCCAGAGCACCGGGTCTACTCGAGTGTCGAACTACCACCGCAGTGGACTTCCTGGGGTCGGGTCCCTCTGACACCCTAAATCTCCTACCCTCTACACTGGATTAGGATTATGACACAATAGATCATGTATCAGGATTACACCGGTAATTCGTGAACTATACGTCGATCAGGTTTGACTCTGTCTGATATTTATATTTTATGTGTGGTTAAAAATTTCTGAATCATGTTCTTCCATCTTATAGAGTGATTATTAAATCATAACTAACTAATATAACTAATTTCACTATGAAACTTATATGCCTCAATTTCTTTTATATAATTTTAATTAAAGTGGACGAAGGTATATGAAAGACATTTAAATAAAAATTAACTTATATATGAAAAATTTTTTACATCGATGACCTTTTACATGACAATGGTCTATCGCGGTAGGATTAGCCCTGTTGTCAATGGTTCATGACGGACGAAAGTGTGCGGTCCCGGAATACACGTAATAAAGTGCGTTATGAACGCCGTTAGGTTACTCCGTCCATTATCAGAGATCAGGCAAAATGTCTTCTCCTTAACTCCGAACCTCTCGAATACGTTGTGGCTCGACTTTGACCGCGAGCCCTATGTCCTGAGTTGGGGTCTAGGGACGAATTGGTGAGGGGTCCGTCTTTTTGTCCGAAATCGTGCGGGGAAGGTTTAGACCGAGATCGGGTGAAAAGGTCGCAGAGAGATCGTTGTGATTGGGATAACGGAGACGGTCCGTCAGAAAGAGAAGGGAGTAGACCTTCCGGAAGGTCAGAGGTACTAAGTGAGGGAAAAAGATTTGGGGGTTCTGTGCTTCCAGAGTCGTCCAGTCTCCGTGCGACCGTAGACCCGTGCCACCCGACTAAGGAACGGGTTCTTAGGGGGCCGTTGGGGGTGGGGTGATGCTCGATTCCGGGAAGGGAAGAAGGGCCGCGTCCGGTCGTCGAAGGGAGGTGGTAGTCCATGGGCCACTCCGGGCCCCGCGTCCCTCGTCGACGAAGCGTCAAGAGAAGGGAGTCGCGGGAGGTCGGACCGACGGGGGCGGTAGGGGCTGCACGGTCCTCTCTCTGAACTATAGGGTAGAGGCTCGGGCTCCGACAACGATAAAGACGAACTACCTTACTTCGGGCAGGTTTAATCTTCCACTATAAAGTAGAGATTAACCGTTCAAGTTTTCCGGGGATAGCGTGAGCCGCCGAGCCCTTACACATTAATTGGTTCCACTAAAGACTGAGTGAGGTCCAGCCCGGGCCGAGGGCGCTCGCGGACCGGGGGTGGGCCGGGCGCCCGGCTGCACCGAAGGGAGCCGGGCACACCCCCGGGGAGGCGGGTACCAGGGGAGGGCCCGGGGTCCACGAGGTCCCTCGCCGGCGGGCCACAGCCGCAGTCGCCATCCTGGGCCGAACGCTTGCGGTGCCAGCCGGGCCTCCTCGGAAGCACTCCTCGACGCCGAACCCGACGTGTGTCCGAGGGGCGGGAGGGGCCCCGGCCCGAGCCGCCTCCGCTCTACCCCTCTCCGGGGCCCGGGCACAAGGGGCATGGAGCGGCCCGGCGGACGGTCGGAGGGCCCCTGAGGCGGGAGTCCTCTCCCCCGCCTCCGTCCGGCCGAGGCCGCGCTCGGGCGGACCGACGAAGGAGGGGGGACCCGTCCTTACTCAATTGCAGACGGCCGGACCCTTGCGCCGTCTCCGGGCGTCGAGGCCCCGAGGCCGTGCAGAGCCGGCGGGCCCGAGGCCCGGGCCTTCCTCCTCCCCCGCGCGGGCGCCCGGTCCTCCGCGCGCGGTGACCACGGCACGGCGGGGGACCGCCCGGGCGTCTTCTCTCGGCCGCCGGGCCCGCCCCCGCGGCTTCGGTCCCGGCGGGCCTTCTACGCGATTCCCGGGTGGACCCTCCCCTCGGGCCCGGTCCCGCCTTTACCGGTGGAACGCGGCGCTATCTCGGAGTGGAGGAAAGCGTCGACGAGGGGGTTTGAGGAATAGTGGGAGGGAGGACACGAGGGGTAGCGACGTCTCGTTGACGAAGGAGGTCGAGGTAGGAGCGTCGGCCGACATTTAACGAGGGATTATGATACCTAAAAATTAGAGTTTTGAGAACACAAGAGCGAAGACTTCTCTGTCTCGTCCCATGGAGAGCACATGGTTCTTGACAGGACCCACGAAGTAAGAGTAGAGGTCTCGTAGTCCACATCTGTTGTACGGACAAAAAATTTCCTCCTTTATGTCCGGCCCCTCTACCCCATGAAATGGCACCTATCGTCTCGTCCCGGACCGCTACCTCGGACTGCGATTTCGGTGAAGGTGGGTGTGAGCTGGGACGACAGTCTCACACAAAATACTTTGTCTACCGACTAGTACCGAGGAGACGGGATGTGTAGTTCAGTTGTGGGGTTTGTTCCGAGGAGAGTAGAGTTAGGGACAGAGTAGAAGGGAATGCAAGTGACTCGCCCCCGTACGGTCCCCTCTATGGATTCGGTCGGACTCTTGACGGGACCTCGAGACCCCTTCCGGGTTGAAACGGATCCTTTTCCCTCCTGTGTCCGACTCGGGAACCGAGACGTCATTACTCTTTCAGATCTTGTCTCGGTCCCTTCGGTCGGTGGCCGGCTGGGACACACCCAGGGAGAGGGCGGACAGTGTACACGAAAGGTACGGAGATCAATCGGACAGGGTCGACTTCTTTGGTTTCTGCCCTGTCCACTCGTCGAACGGGTCGTAATGTAATATGGCATCCAGACAGGTTTCGGGTACCGTGAAAACAATATCGAGGCGTAGGTGTCCGAACTTAGTCTGGGTCTGAGGACCTCCTTGTTCTGGGAGGGGGGATTTGTGAGAGAACGAGTAAACCTCGGACGTTGAGGGGTCCGTCCTTTACAGAACTCTAGATCCTCCGAGACAATGACGGACCGTGACGGGTAGACAGAGACGTCACGGTCTCTGTCGAAGGTATCCTAAGACCAGGTATTAACCTTCTTCCCTCCTACTTACAGTAATTGGGGGTAGGAAGACCCCCTACACCGAAATCTCGACTGGGGACCTCGGGTACGGGTCCGATCTGTCGGAGGGGGGTGGGACGGAGAGTGGACCGACCATCTGTCTTCCGGCCTACGACCGTCACCACTGTTGGGCCCCGAACCCACGTCCCCGTCGACCCCGGAGCGACACACAAACCCGTCGTCCACGACCTCTCCACCGGTGTCGCCCTGACATCCGCCTCCGGGCCCCGGACCTTGGTTCACTCCTTCTCAATCGTCGGTCTTCCTGTGGGATCGGTCCGGGATCTCGGACTTCGGTGCCGTCCGACCGAGGGTCTAGAAATTTCTCCGAGACATTCCTCCTTTGGACTGTTTCTACACGGATCCCTCGACGGTCTCCGACGCTTCTTTTCTGGTCCTCCAGAATCCCTCTGCTTCGACGAGAAACCCACGATTCAGAACCGCTCAGACCACTTTCGTCGTCTCTGAGACACTTGTGATGTCGGGCAACGATGGTGGAATCGTCTCCCTCCTTCCCTGGTCAGTCTGGTCTCCCACTACCCTTTGGGAGGTGGGGAACACCTCTGTGCCTCCCTACCCCTACCCTTCGACCCCGCCCGTTCCTCCAGCTCCGTCCTTTCTCCTTTCTACCTCTGTCCGTTTGGATGAAGGGTTGGAAACCCCGGGGGAGTGTCGGAGTCTGGTGGACCGAAGGAGGGGGAGGGGGAAAGATAACAACACCTTCCTCGTCGTTTCAGAGTCCGAGGTCCCTCCCCGACAGTCCTCTCGTGGGGGGGGGGGGGGGGCCGGGGGGCGGCGGGGGTTGTATGTGTCTCCGAGAAGAAGACATATCTTAAAGACAACGGGAGGAGGGTGACGTAATCGACGGTTCTCCGGGTTTCGTCCGGAAAAGGGTGAATACTGGGTCCCTGGGACCCTGGTTTCTCTACCTTTTTTCATTACATGGTCAAGTAACGGGAGTCCTCTACGACACGAACCGGAGACGAGAATCTCTTGATTTCTGAGGTTCTCGAGGACGTCGATTCGTCGGACAAGTTACAGACTAAGTCACAAAGGGTTAAAGTAAATGGACACTTTAGGGAGTAGAAAAGAAGTAAAATTTTGATTGTCTATGGAATGTCTTGTACAGGGACCAACGGGAGACGTAGAAAATACGTGATTACCCCTACTGTACTGGGTGTGGGTCCCTTTTACCTGTGACTGGCCCCTCACCTCTTTACTCGGGGACCTTAATATGACGGAGAACGAAGGACAAGACGAAGGGAGAGTGCCCGGGTCCCGGCCGGGTAGAGACGACCCGTCTCAGTATCCTATTCCCTCATGGTAGGAGAGACCCCGAGACCCTCTCCGAACGGGACTCGAATCTTAGGTGGTGGTTCGAGGATTTACCCAGGTCTTCCCCGGCCCACGACGGGGTCTGTTAATCAATCTTGCGCAGACGGTTCACCAGCACAAAGACCAACTCACTCTGGTGACAGAGGGGAGAGACCCGGACGGGAAGAGACTATATAGGGACAATTCTGGGTACCTCATCCTCGGAGTCACCTTCTCCTTTCCGGTACAGGTTTGCCACGGATCGAAGGTGACACCATCTTCTTCTGTTTCCCGGTCGACCAGGGTGGTCACCTCCTACGAAAGGGTCGCGAGGTCCTCGGTGTCCATTAGACAGTCTCTAACCACGACCCCCTCGTTCGTCTCCGCATCCTATAGGTCGTCCTTAAGACTCCGGTACACCCCACAGGTAAACAGAGGGTGACCGAGGGAGACCGTGGTGAGGTCGGGTACGTTGTTCCTCCCGTCTCTCGACCCGGGCCTCACTCCAGGGAACCGGGGGAGACGAGGTCGGACTGCGACCGTCGGGAGGTACCGAAAGAGGTGAGAGGTGGGTCCGAAGTGTAGAGAAACATTCCGTTTCACCTCCCTCCCAAACGAGACAACTCCCCCAGGGCTCCGGGGGGTCTGTTCCTCCGGACCTTGCACCACGACCTCGGACGGAAAGTCGTCCCGACTCCGATCTGACAGGTACCCTGGGTCCGTAGATTTCGGAAGGGGAGTTTGACCCCACCGTAGAAGAGTGATCTGTCATCCCTGTACAGAATAGGGGGAGTTTCAAAGAAGAAACACACCCCTCGTTCCGGAATGAATTTCTCTGAGACCACACGTCTTCCCTTCGCCGAACGATTCACGGGGGTCCTTCGACCCTTTACTCCTGGGACCTTCGGACCAGGTCCGAGTGGGAACTATGAACTCAACCCGACCCCTTTCCGACCCGAGTCGTAATGGACCCAGTGACACTTCGGTCCCCCATCTTCGTCCCGTGTGTCCGGTGAGACGGGTGGGAAGTAGGACCGAAGTCCGACGTCGTCCCTTGGTACGTGGGACTGGACGACTTTTCCACAGGAAAAGTCGTTTTGGGACCCTCCCCTCACGCCTCTGACCCTTTCGACCGAGACTGAGGTTTGTGGTTGAACCGTCGAGATGTGTCGGGTCTTTCTCGACCCGGACGGGCCGGACAATGTGACGGACCGGCGAGGTCTTACTGGACAGGTCGGAGGGGGAGACGGAGGGGTGTGGAGGGGAGTAGGAAAAGTTGTGGAGGGGAGGCGACGGAAACGACTCATCGGTACTCCCGTCTGTCCTTACTCCATCGAACGTTATGAACTCCCGTAAAACCCACGACCCACAAAATACGTGCGAAAAGGATAGGACTGGGATGTTTTAATAACCGTAATACGTGATTACGTACACGTAATTACGGAATCCTCTACTGCTTCGACTCCAAGACGTCTCAACTCAGTGAAAGTCTTCAATGTCTGTCATTCATCATCTCGTCTCTACACTCAGGGTGACGTGGTCCACAGAGACCTCGATCGCACGAAGAGGCAGTTCTCTTGTCCCATTCCCTGTTCCCGCTCCATCAAACATTTATCAGACTGGGTGGAAGTCACGAGTCCAGTTGCGAGGGAGGAGGTGCCTCCGTAGGAACTAAAGGAAAGAAAGAGACATTAGGGTCAAGGTCCTTGCACCTAAAAGGTGTGTCGGAGAGAGACAATAAATTGGAATGCACACACACACACACACACACACACACACACACACACTCTCTCTCACTCTGAAAATGGAGAAAGGGATCTCGTACACGGGGACCCCGTCCCCCTGTGCAGGTCCGAGACAGGAGTCGGTGTGTGTGTCACTTAGAGGGACTTTACGTGGAGGTCATAGGGGAAGTCGGGTCCCAGGTTCCCAGGATTGGTGAAACCTGCCCGGAAAGGCTCCCGGGTTGTGTCGACGGCTGTCTGCCTGGGCCCCCTCCGGAAAGGACGGAGAGAAGGGGTGCCCGTCTCGGCCGTGGACACCCGGTCAATGGAACCTGACAGGCGTCCCGAACTCCGTCCCCGACACCGTCTCCGCCACCGTCGCACCCGTCGCCGACGTCGGCCCCCACCGCTCCGACACGACCCTCCCCGTCGTCGTCCGCTGCCCCGTCTTCGCCCGTCGTCGCCCCACCGCCGGACCGACCACGTGTGACCTCGTACGAGTTATCCCCACGACTACTCCGCTGGTTCTTTCTGTTGTCCAGTTCCCGCGGTGGGACGTCCCCCCTCGCCACCGGCGTCGTCTCCGTCCGACCCGTCTTCAATGGTCGGAATGACACTGGTCTCGACCTAGAAGGTCCTCCGGACAAGGGTCCGACTTCCTTTCTCGTGGGGGTGTTGGGTCCCGAGGGTCTTCCTTCCCGAGTCTGGTGTCCCGCCTTGTGTCCTTGTAGTTTTTATAAGAGTTCGGTTGACTCTAAGGGGATGTACTAAGGGGAAAGAGTTGTACGTAATATTTTGGTCACGACAGGTTTTCCTTAGATTTAGTAGTTGGTTCAAAAGAGGGGGTAGGGCAAAGGGAGAAAGAAAGTGACAAGGGACAAATCAGTCTCTATTCGTAACGGAAACTCTTCCCTAATATGTTCCTTCTTTTGTCTCCGTTCTTTAAAACAACAGTTCCCGAATTCAAGACTTCAACACTCTTGAGCCCGAAATCCGACACTTCCTGAGCCTCGTGACTACCATGTAAACCTTCTACCCATTTTCGATGGTACGGTCCGTCTGGTTCCAGTAGACTTGTTCTTTCCCCCGTTGCACCTCACTCCCTGAGTTATTGTCTCCCTCGACACGGACAAAAGACCCGTTTAAGACGCCTTCGTCGTCCTGGTGTCCAAGGGGACACGAGTCCGGGGACCACTTCCCCGCCCGTCCGGACTCCGTCGGGTTTCTAGACGCCCGGTAGAACACCGGACCCCCGATACCTGCCGAAGGATGTGGGGACTCTCGCTACACCTGCACTGCGACTCACGGACGTGTACACCTTCCGGGACAATAGTCCTGGAACTCTCGACTGGCGAGACGGTCATGTCTGGTGACACTGGTCTACCCTCCCCCTACAGGGTCGTCTACGGTCGTACCGATCTAGTACTAGTTCCTGGTCCACGGGTCCGAGGGGTGGGGTGGTCGGAACCGTAAGACGTTCGCGGAGAAGGGGTTTTGGTGGGGTCTGCTTTCTCCTCGTAGTCTCGGACCCAGTTACTCTAATCTAAAGACGGGGGACACTTTACTCCGTCTCTTATTTTTAACTTAAATCCTTTCGTTTCTTTACATGTAAGAAACGAGTGAACCCAATAACCTGATTCTCGACATGAAAGATACTACCGTTGAACACCAGTTCAGCACAGCCTGAGAAGTACTGGGGTACCTGACGTCGTGCGGTCCGAAGGAACAGGGAGTGGTAGAGGAACTCAAACAGGTTCAAGTACAGGTAACTTAGTCACTGCGGTAACTTGGTAAAGTAGGAGACAGTGGGTCCTATAACGTTTAGGATATCCACCCTTACTAAAAGGACTGCACCACTGTAAGTTAATAACTGGAGGGTGATACACGGTCCGGACAGAATTTAGGAGTGTTTTCGGGAGACTACACCCACAATGTCTAAGAAAAATTATCCTCTTCTTTACCTCCGTCTCTTAAGGTAACGATCTCGAGGATCTTGAACCATCCACTATCTAAACTTCGGAATGGGTCATGAAGTTCACCGGGGAGTTGGTGCTTCTTTCTTGGAAGAAGGACGTCAGTTCGTCTTAGAAAGGGTTCGTTTTCCGTGATAAGAACAAACTTTATTAATCTTATTAGGAGAACGGAGATATTCACGAATAGTATACGGTCCGGAACGTGATTTGTCGATACATTCGTCATGGGGAATGAGGGGAACTAGGAAAGTTGGACCGACCCGTTAACCATAGTTCTAGGAGTAAAGTGTCTACCCCTTGAACTCCAGGTCTTTCTGACTGAGAGGTGATTTTGTAGTGAACCAGTGGTTCACGGTCTCTGCCTACACTAGGGATTGATGATATAGTAAAGAGTCCGAACTTATACACCCGTTTAACCGGACCTTTAGAACAATTTTTGCGTCGAAGACCGAGTCTTTCACCCACCGCCCCGACTCTCAGGTTAAAGATTGTTCGAGGGCCCACTACGACTACGACGACCAGACACCTGGTGTGACACTCATTGTTCCACGATGTGTCCAGGCAGGGTCTGTCGTCACGGTCCCCGGGTGCTCGACGACGGGTTCCGTAGTGTTGAACGAGAGGAGGCAGGTCCCTCCGCATACCATCTCTTCCCGTACTTTGTCGTCTTCTCCCAGTCCTTCTTCGCCGACCTCTTCTCCGTTCCGACGCTCAACCGACAGTGCGCCCGTCCTCGTGACAAAAAGAGGCAGTGGTGGGTCCTTCGTAGACCTCACCTGTTCCCGGGGCCGGTACGGGACGGGGCGGGAAAGGGTCGAATCATCAAGTCTCTCCGTCGGTACCCGTGGGGTCGAGGGTCCGAGTACCACCACGGGTCAGGACCGGGTGGCACTCCGGTGAGTTGCGGGGGGAGTTCTTTCTTGAACCGAAGACCTTCGGTACGGATACTTCACCGACGGAGTCTCTTCGTCGACGTCCGGGACTGTAGGGGTAACTCGACCGACGGGTCTGGGGGTACCGCACCTGTGCAAACCCTTCCGACAGACTGTTTCCTGCGGGGTAAAGGAAATCGACAAAGAGGGATTGGGACGGTGTACCAAGGTCCCCTGAAGACCCTTGACGTCTGTCGTCATTATTTTTATGGGAAGAGACGTCCTGTTCATCCTTTGACCGAAATGGACAGAGGACATAAGGTTAGGGGACAGTCTGGTCGAATGGACAATGAGAGGGGTCCGTATCGAGGTGTACTTAGGACCGAAGAACCCCCCACTTCAACCTCACCTATACCGGGACCCTTTAGAGTAGATGGTGTCCCGTCCTGTTTCCCGTGTGATACTCGGACGACGAGTCCCAACACTGACCCATCGACGGATAGAACCCAATGACCGATGTCTACGGTTCGTCGGCCCGGATCCCTTCCATCCTCGTGGTGACTGCTCGTAGGTCTTCCTAGAACCCAAGAACAGGTCCAGTCAAGTACGGACTTTCAAGGACTCCTCCCCCAGAGTCTTTAGTACGTGACGTTTCTCGAATGATCTGGGACCGAAGTCAGGAATTCTGTCACGGACAACCTAGTGGGGTCGGACCAGTTCCTGAGACCGGACCAAGTATTAAGTGGAATTTGTAGATTCGTTTTTGGTTCGGTTGGGTTGATATAGTTGACCGGCCCCCGACGGACCCTTCCCACGGCGGTCTCCTCTTTGTGTGGGACCGACGTCAGGGGGAAAGTCAGGAGGAGAAGGAAGGTGGGTCGACCGTAGTCCCACGTCCTACGGTTGGGACACGGGACGAGACAACTTCACCGGAAACCAACAACGAGGATAACCACTGTCACCGCCACGACCCGGTCCTCCCGAGACACCAGTGGCCCGAGTCCGACCTTGATAACCGTGACGTACGACACCCGTACGGCACTGACTACCACGACTCGCCACAAATGGAAATGACCCCACTACTACGATAAACATAATCGATTTTCTTACCTTATACTTGTAGAGGCAACGAAGTCACTACTATCGTACGGTCAGTGCGCCAACCAGAACTTCGATAAGTACGACGGTGGGCGGGTCAGTCGTAAGGTGGAACGTCGGACTACCGTCAACGAGTCCCGCCGGGACTAGTGCAGTGAGACGTCGTCACAACGGTGTGACTTACTGAGGTCCTCGGGACACTGGACACCAGGTACGTCACTGTCGGGAGGTCTCGACGAGTCGTGTGTCGTTGGGGGTGTCCGACACCACACTTACTACGGGACGTTGGAAGGGATCAAGGTGTGACGAAAACCTTGTCTCAGTTTTAGGTCTCGGACCGTAAGGTCGAGGCCTGGTGACGATTGGTATTGTAGGAGACGGACAGAAGGTAAGGTCAGTTTTATTAATTGAGTCCCAAGACCCTGTAAGGAAGAGTAGTCGTAGAGACAAAAGAGACGAATCTTTTTGTATACGTCGGAAGGCACTGACACGTACGGGGTGAGGATAGACAAGGGTTTCTAGTTTGTGTGTCTGGGGAAGAAGGTCCTTCGGAAGGACCTATGAGGTTTACCTTTTCGTTAGGGACAGAGACCTGGAGTGTGTCAGTCGGAAAGTAGTGCCACTCAGTGTTGGTGTAGTCGGTAAAGACTAAGGAACCCGTGGGTGTCACCGGTCCTTGGGTCACGGAACTGACTACGGGTACCTGTACCTTACGACTCATTCCTGTGCGAGGACAAACGGAGTCTCACGAAGTGTGTCTGGGGACCGGACCCCGGTGCGTTTCACGACGGACGTCACCGGACCCCAGTGACCCCTCTGTGGTCTACCCGATCTTTCGTTTATCGGAAAGTCCTGAAGTTAATCCACCTAGGTTCTCCCATGGTAGACTATCCGACCCCACTATCCCTGTCCCCTGACCCTCCGGTGGTCGAGACTACCTAATCGAGTCTAGGAAACGACCAGAGTCCTGTGGGTGATGGCACCGGAGTGAGACGGACCGTCGGGAGTTGGGAGTCGGATGGGGACCATAACCTTCAGGAGTTATTTTCCAGTCGACGTATATTCGTACGGGCTCCTACGGATTTACGTCCGTTTTCACGTGGAGAGGGGTGAAGGGGACAACTAGGGGACCGGTCAGACGGAACGGACCAGGGACGGAACTGGGACCCCAGTCTGACGATCTCCGTCCTACTCTACCCTCCAGTTCAACCTTGTTCTCCCACACACACACACCCCTCCTGTGAAACCCCTTGTAGAGTCCCACCATCCGTCCTATCTTGTACGAGGGACTGGTCGGGAAGATCTACCCTGACGGTCCCAGGGACCTCCGTCTTTCGTTCGGACACGGGCCCGTCACCCTCACCCTCGTTCCGAGACCGGGTCAGATCAGGGCCCCCACCGCCCCTCAGGACTTCCTACCCGGAGTTGTGGACAGTAATAAACAGTTCACAACTACTGGAGTACAAGAGTCGAACCCCAAGGGAGCCAGTCCCTACTCCGATTACTCATCCGTCCACTCATCCCTCCTGTACCCGGACGGTCTGACCGGGAAGGATGTGCGAGTCCTGATCCTGTCCGGTATCCACACACCTTCGGTCCTTACTCTTGGAAGGAACGGGAGAACGGTGCACTCGTTCGGAGATGGTCCGTGTGGAAGGTCTAGGAGGGAGGACTCGGTACCGGACGAATACTCCCTCGGGACGTCAGAGGGACACTCGGTGAGGAATCAGGTCGACACAGGCGGAGTCGGTGAAGAGAAGGAGGACCGGTCCCGACTCGTACGCGTCGCGGAAGGACCTTGGTCCCAAACATCACGCGAAAGGCTACCCCTTCCTCCCGACCGAGCCGGACGGTCGACACCGACCACACCCTCCCCTCCGTCCCTCGTAAGTGTGTGTGATGGGCTTCCTCCGCTTCCGACGGGAGATCGGGTGTCTTGTCGAAGAGTGGGTGACAGGAGAGACGGACGAGAGACCTCGGGACCCGTCCCGGTATCCCTGTCCCTTTGTCACCAAACGTAACCTTCCTGACTACGACTTCGTTGAGGTTATGAAACCGGTGAACTACACTTCTCGACTGAGTAATCTTTTCTGGGACTACGACCCTTTCTAACTTCCGTCCTCCTCTTCCCCTGCTGTCTCCTGCTCTACCAACATACCGTAGTGACTGAGTTACCTGCACTCAAACTCGATTGAGACCCTCTACCACTTCCTGTCCCTTGGGACCATACGACGTTAGGTGCCCCAACGTTTCTCAGCCTGTGGTGACTCACTGACTTGTTGTTTAGGGTCGGGATCACCCGTGACGGGGACGGGGAGAGGATGTCCGTGGACAGACGAGGGGTAGAGTCTGGACGGGGGACCCCACTATGCGTGTGTCCGTGTCGTCCTGACCCCGTCCAAACCAAGTAAAGTTTAGGAGAAATAAAGCCTTATTCGTACGAACATACATGTCCTCTCTCTTGATCCCTCGGTCGCGTGTGTCGTGTCTCTCCCCCTTGTGCGCGAGGTCAGAGCGGTGCCGGTCCTCCCCGGAGAGGGAGCAGATGGGACCCCGGAGGAGAAGGAGACGTCCCTCGGGACAGGACCCGACGGACCGACGTCTCCCGTGCTCCCTCATTCACCCCGGCCCCTCGACCGAAGAAGAGTCCTGGGACTAGATACCCGACGAGCAAAGTCCTACCGTGATCCGGCCCGACGAAGAGGACCCTCGACCCCGACCACCCCCTTACCTGGTCACCGTCAGACAAAGGGAACCAAACCCCTACAGGATAGTCGTTTGGGGTAGCGCAGGAGAGACTAGATGTCCTTCCGGGACGCGTCCCCTCGTCTCCGAACCCGAGAAACCCCCCACCACTCCCAACGTCACTTCCCGTCCCCATCTCACCCACGTCCCGACGCACCCCGACCCGGACCCGGCAGTCGCGACCCGACCCGTCTCTCGTGTCGACGACGCCCACTAATCGCTTTCACGGGGGGTCGTGTCGATATGTAAGAGTTCGTAGTGGTACCCCGAGTGTACGGTCTAGACACACCCCCCCTTCCTCCCTCCTCAGTCCGGACGTCCCTTACCCCCCAAGGTCTGTCGGAGAATCGAAAATTGTAATTCTTAAACCCGGCTTTCCGGTACCACGGTCAACGCATTAAACCGTTTTGCACCCGACAATGCAAGGCAAAGTTTGGAAAGGGACACCGTGTCTCTCTTTGTCTCTCTGTCTCTGTCTCTCTCTCTTTCGTTCTTTCTTCCCCAATCCCCTGCATAGGCGGTAGTGGGACCGACTGTCGACCCCGTCTCCCGTACCCTCCCTCCCAAGTCGCACCTCTCCGAAACGGTGGGTACCCCATTAAAGGTCGACCAATCCGGACCAAACCCCGTTCTGGTCTCAATACTCCTGGTCCTACCTACCTGATGACAGGGACTGAACTCACTCGGTACCTCTTCCCCGGACCGATCGCCTGGACTCCCGCCCGCCCCGCGGCCCCACCCACCCCCAGAGGTCCGAGAGGGACCGGGCACACCAATCCCGACCCGTCCCGACGAAACCGACACCCGAGAGCCCTGACTCGTGGTATCCGTCCGTTCGCAACGTACCGGAGACAGGGGATCGACCCGTAGTTCTTCCTCTTTGCGGACAGGGGTGCTGCTCCGACCCACTCGTCTGGACGGTTGAGGGACACGACGGGGTCAGAGACGGTTGGCAAAAGACAGGGGTCTCTCTTCGGAGGTTTGTGGTGACTGATAGGGTGGGTGGATCCGGACTCGTGTCGGTCCGTGTGCGCACGTGTACATATGAGTGTTCCGACGACCGTGTGTATATGACCCCCGGCTCTGAAGGGCGGTGAAGGACGGTCGTTCCGGAGACGAGTCGGGTGTCGGGAGAATCGACTCCTGTATCCTGTTTCGTCCGTTCCTTCTCGGTCTTTGTATCTATGCCTCCCCTCTAACACGGACCCTTTCCGGTTTTAGGATCTGAAGGTCTGGTCTCCCTGGTGATTGTAGAAGGTCTTGTCTCCACGTTCAACCACCGGGTCCCCGGAGTAGATCGGTGTCTGTGTCGCACAAGTTGGACCTGTCACAACTTTTAAGTAAATTTTTTACTTGACGATATAGGTCTAGTATCTTACGATGAGCCGTTATTTTTCTATACTTACTTGGTGACCATATGAGGTGTTGAACCTACTCAAGGGTCTCTTGATCCTCCTGACTTTTTCGGGTAAGGTATTCCGGAGTTCGACATACTAAGGTAAATGTATTACAGGAACTTTACTGTTTTAATATGTTTGTCTCTTTGCTTGTCTAATCAGCAACGGTGTCCAATTCCTGTCCCGCACGTGTTGTCCCTCCGACTCTCACCAGACTTTTTTGTTCTGCCCCGTAGACTCCTGCTCCCTTCATAAGACGCAACCTCCCATATCCACAGTTGTGGGACCCCCCCCATGATCTAACCGTTCTACGACGGTGACACCCATTTCCGATGCATCCGAGAGAGCCATAGTAAAGAATATTGGTGTACGGTTAGACGTTAACATAGTTTTATTTATCAAATTGTTTACTTAACAGTCGTATATTTTTAGTCTTTCTAACCGAAATTCAGAAATTTTCAGTTTCCTACCCCACTACGACCTGAATGTAAAGACGTACTATTGTTAGGACACAGGGGTATACATGTGGACCGGTGGAGGGGTGTGGACATAATGGACCGTCTGTGGGGGAGCTGTGGAATTCCGGACGTTCACCCAGGGACACATTTCCAGGACAAACTGTTCTCCCCAGGGGACGAGTGTATAAACTTTTGGGAACCAGGTCTGAAAGGATTATGGTGTTTCCTCGGTTCCGCGTCTGTGTAGTGTGCTTATGGGATATCAGTGTGTCTTTGAGTCTCCGTCCTGGTACTGGATTCACGGTCCGTAGGGAACGATAACGGAGAGGCTCCCGCCCCTCTTCCCCCACTTCTACCATGTTCGGGTCCGGGACACTACCCCGGGCGTGTCGGGACGGACGACTGTCGTGGTACCCGCCGTTGATAGCTGGTCGTGAGTCTCGGGAGGGGCCCTGGGTCGACGTCGGTCAAACAGGTCGGTCCGGGCTCGGCAATAGTAGTCGCAAGTCACTGTGCCAGTCCCTGCCAGGATCTCTCAACCGTTCCGAACACTCAGACGAGACGAACCTCGACAACCCTTTAAGTGTCGGTCGGTTCTCTCCTCGTTCTTCTACCTCCTCCTCTTCTTTCCCCTTCTCTGACGTCTCACCCACTCCCGTTTTCCCTTTCGCCAGGGCCCTTTGGGTACTCCCGACGAGTCCACTGTGGGTCCCCTTGACAAGTGATTTTAGTTGAAAGAGGAATTGTGTCCTTCTGGTACTTCTCTGCGTCTCACGAGATGACTCCACTCGTAATCCACTTGTCTCTGACTTGAACATCTGTCGACGTATCTGGGTCCCCGACCGAGTCCCCCACCCCAGACTCGAGATTGACGCCGTGACGTCCTACCACCACAGGTACGCCACCCTAGGTCTACGGACCGTCTAAGTTCGGGACGGATCCTACTTTGGTGCGAACGGACGTGAGGGTGGGGGTAGTTGGACGACTCGGTAGATCCGCGACCTTACGCAAGGACTCCAGTCTACCTTCCGCACCACTGGAAAGACCCTAATATCCGAGACGATGAAGTCTACTTCGGACCCCCGGTGTTATGATGGACATGGGTGCACCTTTGACCGTCCTCCGACGATAAATTCGGGTGAACTGTGAAACGATTCCGCTACCCAGAAAGGACCCTCTCCTTGGTACAGGTGTCCACTGTGAGTCTGACGAGACACCGAGCGGGATGAAGGGGACATTTCTGTCTCAGGGACCTCTAATCCGGGACCTCGGAGCCTCCTTTCGAGTTCAAGTTCAAGTTTCACAATCAGCACAGACTGAAAAACGCTAGGGTATCTGACATCAGGTGGTCCGAGGAGAGAGGTACCGTAAGCGGTCCGTTCCCTTCTGGACCCAAACTAAGGGACCCAGTCCTTCTAGGGGACCCCTTCCCTTACCGATGGGTGAGGTCAAAGAACGGACCTCTTAAGGTACCTGTCTCCTTGGACCGCCCGATGTCAGGTACGCCAGCGTTTCTCAGTCTGTACTGACTCACACCCAAAGGTAAAGAAGGAGGTCCCCTATAAGGGTTGGGTCTCTGACTCAGGTTCAGAGGGTGTAATGTCCGTCTAAGAGATGACAGACTCGGTGGTCCCTTCGGGGTGAACGATGTTCTATGGTTTCTGTAACGGAGTCACGGTCCTCGGTCCCGGCTTCTCCTCTCCTCCCCTCCGACCCCATCCCACCCCGAGACTCGACGGGACCCTGAACCACCCCCGACAGGGTTTCCACCTCTTCCCTGTCCACTCCCCGTTCACACGTCCAGGAGACTCTACGTCTAATATGGACAGGTCCTCCGGTGGGTCACGGGACGGACCAGGTCTTGTTGACCGCAGGGACGGTCGAAAGGGTCGTGTGTCGTTGTCTTTCCTTTTTCGTAGGGTCGTCTGTATGTTCGGATTTATCCGACGGCGCCACGGGTCCAACGACCCGGGGTCTAAATCGTTTGAGTCCGGTACGACCTTACTCGAGGGACCTTCGTTCCACGTTACTTCGGAAGGACCCCTCACGTCGGAACCACTCTCTGAGGGTCTAGGGGGTGACACTCAGTCCGAGTTGACCCTCCCCTTCCTGTCTCCGACACAGATGGGAGTCGGTTGTGCTACGTAGTCGTTCCAGACCCCCATGTCTAAGGTTGAACCCTCCTCCCTGTCTACGTTCACCCCAAGTCAGGGGGTTCCCTCGTTCTAGGGACTGGTCGAACCTGAGTCCCATCCCCATTCACACAAGGGATGACGAGTCTCCCGGAGAGCCAACTCGAACCCCGGGGTCGACCCTGGTCACCGGTTTCAGTGATAAAACCCGCAATTAGTGTTTGTCTTAACTTGGTGTCGTGGACAACATGGGGGTAGAGAGTGAGGGGTCCGGTCTTCGACGAACCGTAAGTCGTTTTATTTTTTCGGATGAAAGGAGGAAACCGGTACCCCTCTTCCCCGTAAACCACCCCACCGATATTCCTGTTGGAAGGTCTTTAATTTCAGTCTTTTTCCCTCCTGTCCTCCGAATCCGAGGAGGTCAGGGGTTGTCTCCGAAGGACCCCCGGAGCCTCGGACGTGACGTCCCAGGTTCTGAGTCTCCCTCCCCGACTGTCGTCACGTCTCGACACACACACACCCCCCACACGACGAAAGAATCCCACCCAGTTCCAGGCACTGACTCCCCCCTTCGTCCTTAGAGAGAAGGTCTAAAAAGATGTTCCGACTCCCTCTCTGAGGTTCTGGACGTCGTCTCAAGGATTCTGTGGGACGGAAGAGTTCCCTAGACTTACCTCAAACACCCGTCAATCTGGGGTCCCACCCCTTTCCCGGAACACCCCTTTCTGTTGGTCCGGCTTGTCCGGGGTTCTCTACGAAGACTTTCCTCCCCTCCCCTTCCGGGTGTGGCCTGGTGGCACTTATGACGGAAAACACAAGAGTGAGTTACTGAAGCGTCTCGGGTGTTCATAAGGTCCCTCTCGTGCACTCTGTTTCCAAGAGATGGGTATGATTTACACGTCTTGAGGTGGAAGATTTACCTCAGACAATGACTCTACGTTCGACTCTCACTGACCGGGTCTTTGTATGTCATTGGTCTTCGTGACTCCTCCCCACTGCCCCCGACTTTTCCGTCCCGCCCGGGGAGGACCGAAGAACTACCTTCCCTGGACCTCTAAAAACTCGTTAAACGCCACTCACGACATTTCGGGGAGGTAGTCTAGAAGTCATTTCTGGTGCGACGAGTGACCTCATAGAGACTCACCGTGAGTCTTCTCCTCCACCCTATTTGTGTCCTTACTGCGTCCTCGTCTCCTCGTGGCCCGCCTCTCTCGACTGTCGAATCAATGCGGAGTTTATCGAGCTATGATGGAAAACACGATTCAGTTTGTGGTAGAGCAAAGTCCGAGAAATGTCTGTGTGACGTCCGTGGCTGTCCAATTCTTGGTAGTGACCTTGGCGTACGGTAACAATCGTCCGGCCCCTCCTGGTGTGAAATCCGAGTCTGTGGGGTCGGTTTCTCACCCTCGTTGAAGTTAACCGTCTTTGTCTCCAAGTTTTTCTTTTAGGTGTAGTTGAGCTCGACTGGGGTCTCAGGGTGAGAGGTGCACCAGGGCACCGGTGATGTGCGACCAATCGTTTCTATCTTTCGAACCGGGTCCCACCTTTCCGTGGAGACTCGGGGTCGGGGAGTGTACCTCCGGTGGTGCCCTGCACGGCCGGGTTCCGTCTGAGAGGGTCCTTCCTGTACGTCTGTTGTGTAAACGAAGACCTTCACATTCGTGTCAGTGTGACCCGGGGTACGGACGGGTACCTTCCGGGCTCACCCAAGGTCACCCAAGGTCCCGTCACACGGGTGGAGTACGGGTCCCGAAACGAAGGAACGTCGTCGACACCACGACACTCGTCAGACACCCTGACTATGGAGTTACACCCAGACCTGTTCACTCAGGTTTCCGGTCCACGGGGTCGGGTCGTATCGGGAGGCGCACGGTCGATCGAAGGGTCACGGATGGGAAGTCTGAGTGTCCCCTGTCCGGGACTCTACTCACCCGTCCGGTCCGTCGGTCGGGCCACGGAGTATCTTTCTCTACGGGAGTAAGAGTTGTCGGGTCGTTTCCGGTTTCGTCGGGACGGGGAACGGGTCCCTCTCTCGGCCCTCTCGGGTCGCGGGAACGAGCACGTCGGACCCGGTCCCCCGGTCTCCCGGTCTCTGAGTCGAGGTCCGTGGGTGAAGTGACTGGACCCTGTGTGTGTGGGGTTCGGTCGTAGACAGCCTCGGGGAGTCCCCGACCCTCAAAAGTCTACGTAATTGAACTCCACAAGGAAGACACTCAACACACTGGACCCCCGACGGGACCCTCCCTACCCCAATCCTCCCCGTTCCGGTGTCTTGGACTCAGGTCCGTGAATGGAACTGGAAGCGTTTCGAAGAAGTAGTCCCAGAACGTGACACCCATCCTTCAACGTCCAGTCCTCCTTAGTGTACCTTGTAGTCCTTTTTTTCGATGACCTCGAACACCCGTCTCTTGGGTGGGTGCTGCCCTGTCAATGGCGGAGGATGGACGCTGGAGACCCTCCTTTTCCGACGCACGACCCGTCTCCCGTTCCCCCTCTTCTCCCCGGAAGCTTCTTCACCACGTCGACCCTCCCTCACCGGTCTCCACACCGGACATTCCAGGAGAAAAAATTTTTTATAAATAAAAAAATGCATAAACCGGCGTCGTCCAGAATCAATATCGTGCGCTCTAGATCACAGGACTGGTCCCTAGTTTGGACCCAGGGGACGTAACCTTATCACCTCAGGGTCGGGGACCTGGTGGTCCCTTCAAGGCGATCCGGGAGAATTTGGTTAGGTCCGTGACGACCTCAGTCCCTCGGTTCGTCTTCCGACTACAGTTGCACGGACGGGGTCCCCGGGTCTTTCCCGCGTCCTCCGGTGATAGATAGTTCCGGTCGAGTAGAAGGTCCTGTCCCCGGAACTGAGGGACCGAAGACACCCTGTTACCGCATCCCGGGACCTGGGAGCACCGGGAAGTTTCAGTGGGGAAGGACGGGGTGGGGGCTGGCGGGAGGGAATGACATAAGACAAGGCCAGTAGACCCGGTCCTACGCCTTCCTCGCTCTGACATCCAACCTCCTCGCCGCTCGGGTGAGCAGTCGGAGTAGAAGGCCGAACAAGACCAAGAATTAGTGTCGGACTATGTGTCCTCTCCGTGACAGGTGCCACTCCAGAAACTATCCTTCCGAGGACGTTACGTCTCTCTCCGGCACCCGCTCCCGTCCCGACCTCGGACGAGGACCGGGGACGTGGAAGGGGTGCAGTGTAAGGAGACCGTGGGGGGGGGTGTTGTGGGGGGTTCGGACAACCGTCGGGGGGGATGAACAGACTCGGGTGGCAACGGAAAGGGGTGACGGTAGACTCTCGGACGTTGTGCCCGAACCGGACCTAGGAGTCACGAGTCCCTCCAGTGTCACTCAGTCGCTTAAGATGAGTACCTCCCGGTCCTCCGAGTCTGGGAGGACAGTTGTGCGTGGGGTGGGGGGTCAGATAGAGGTCTATGTCCAGACTTCTACGGGCTGGGGGAGTCCTCGACCTAGAGGAACTTCCTTTCGTCTCCGTCTTCTCCCGAAGACCTTCATTAAAACTGGAGCGATTCGTCAAGGACTCAAACCCCGACCACTCCTGTCCGATCGACCCCTGAGCCTCCGAAGGAGTTCCAGTCAGGGAACCGGAGGAGTTTCGAACCCTAGGTTTGACCCTCGGTGGTGACAGCACTGAAGAGACCTTCTCCTGATACCCGAGGACGAGTCGTCTTTATTCGTTCGAGCCGCTCCTACACCAACCTTTTTGTTCTGTTGACCCGGGGTCTCCGGGTCGTAGTGGGTCCCTATCACCCCAAAGAGCAGGTTCCCTCGACCCTCACCTCGACACCCCTCCCAGTGGTCAGGAAACGGGGTCCCCTCGTGTCGGAAAACTCCCCCTGGACCACTGGAAGAGACTCTGGGGATGCCAGACCGTATACCATCCACGAGTTTTGAATCAACTTACTTGTTTAGGAACTAGTCTTGGTCTTCCTTGAGATCTCGGGGAACTCATGTTCCAGATAGTCGGGTCTAGTCTGACGTCCCGTTCTATGTAATTTTCGAAACGTCTACTGGTGAGTGGGTTGGTCTCTCCCGACCCCAGGTCCGACGGGTCAGGTGAGAGAGTCCTCAGTCCACCCGAGTCCTCTTCGAGTCTTATTGTTGTCGGACAAAGGGGTCGGACACCTGGACATCGGGTCGAGAGAGGAGAATGACTACGACTTTGATCCAGGTCTCTCCGGGCGACTGATCAAGGTCCAATACAGTGCATCCCTGGGGGCACTTCAATTTTGGTTCCGAAGGGTCGGGGGTCGAGTCGGAAGAAAGGTAGTCTGAGAGACGTCGTTCTCCGAGTCCTTCCGGTGAAGACGGGCGACCTCTAGACGTGTGGGGTCCACGAGTGGTGGACCTCTGTACCGGGTCGGGTCTGTGAGGGGGACAGATCCGCGTGTGACGGACGACGATACCGACGGGACGGGGGCTGGGGGCTCACGACCGACCGACGTTTCTGCCGAGGGGGTCACGAAGGCAGCGGATGGGAGAGACGTTCCTCGACCTGCCTTCTTTACCGGATCAGAGGGCCCTAACCAGGGGACGCAGTCGAGTCTCACCCGGTGTACTCGTCTCCTCCTCTTTCTACTGTCTTCCACTGACTGGTTCCGCCCCGTCTCGATGGGATGAAAGGACTTCCGAAACGGGACCGAGTCTCTCGATGTCCAGGACCGTCGGACACAAACCCTAGTCTATCCCTTTGGTCGTCTAGGGATCCCCCAAGGTCCGTGCCTCCTCTGACCCTCGTCTCCTCTCCGACCCTAGAGTAACCCCTCCAGTAGAGATCGTGTCCCTCCTCAGAGTTCCCCTGGACTTAGTCGACCTTCCGAAAACGACGATAAAGGGACCTTACAAGGGAACTCCCTTGTATAAAGGGACAAGGAAGGTATCGAGGTTCCCGAGTTCGTACTCTCGGGGTCTTCACTCAGGGAATCCTCCGGGCGACAGCCGAAGGGAAGGTTCTGAACACCGCGACGGCGTTGTCTGTGACCCTTGGTCTGCTTCCTTGACGACACGGAAAACTCTCAGACCCCGGGTCTGTATTATATACGTCTCTCCCCTGTCTTGTCCGGGACGTCAAGATCCTGGGGCCCAGCCTCCGGTGAGAGACCTCGGTGAGGGTCGTACTTAAAGAATCGTGGGTTTTGGGAGGTGTCAGTGATGTAGTTCCAGTGGACACCCGGAAGTGAGGTGACATGTGACGGGGGCTCAGACTGAGTCCAAAGTGGAGGATACCGACCAGGACCGTCCCCGACCGAGGAAGTCTAGGCAGAAAGTACTCCTAAGACCCCTCACCGGAGGTTCTCCGGGGGAGTAGTGGGAGAGGGACTCATTGCCGGACTACACCTAAGACTGCAAGTCCAGATATGGTAGGGTCACGTCTGGTCTTTCGGACCCCCCTCGGGGGTGTTTCGTGTCGTTCTTCTTGTACTCGGGGTCGGTTCCACCACAGTAACGAGACTAAAGACGCAGACATCACTACAATGAACCCCTTTTGGGGGTTTCTGTTCATGAACGGACATCTCCGGCGTCCCGTACAGTAAATGGACACTCCACCCACACTCCTTCTTACACCTGTCTCGGTGCCAGGAGTCCGTGTAGGGTGGTTTGGGTATGTGGTAGGGCGTTGGTCTGTCTGCCTGCTGCCTTGTTTATGACACCCCAGATGAATGCGGTCACCACTACGGGACGGTTCGTCTCCTTTCGGGTCGTCACTCACGCACAGGTAGTACCCTCCCGCCCCCCGCCGCGTATGTGTTCCCTCGTCCCAATCCCAGTCTTTACTCAATACCCTCACCCACCTATCTCCTCCTTCTCTCTCTCTGTTTTTCTTTTGACAGTCACTCCTTCCTTAGTACCTTTAATTGTCGTCTTTGCCTTGTGGAATACCGTCTGTCCCCGTGGTGCCGTCGTAGTTGGGTCGTCCCGACTCAATCTTCCTTTTCCCTCGCACAGCGAAGGGTCCAAGCGTTCCCTTTCCTTTTCCTACCCTCCCTTCCACCATCCTTCCTCTTCGGATCTAATCTAGTTACCACGTAGTACAATTTTTTTTTTAATGTAGTGCCGGTAGGATCTCCATTTTGGTTTACTCTCGTCAGAAAAGGGTTCCACGTCTTTTGTATTTTGGTCACTCGTCGTCAAGAAACGAGTAAAAGGTGACACGAAGGGAAACCTCTTATAGTGGTATAATGTTAGTGTGACTCCTGCGTGTGCCGTTCGTTTATAATTGTCCTTTAGGGACAAGTGAGAAACCGAATTAGTCAGTCTGAACAAAAGGCCCCGTGGGTACTCGATTACCAACGTAAAAATTTGAAGGTACTAGTATAAAAGACGAAACTTTCTACCCCAATCTATTCAGTCGTGATGGGTCTCTCAAGGTGTTTCTTGATTTCGGGACTCGGGCACCTCAAACTCTAAGTGACGAGGTCCCTTCCGTTACCGTTGGGTGAGGTCATGAGCACGGACCTTTTAGGGTACCTGCCTCCTCGGACCACCCGACGGCAGATACCTCAGCGTGTCTCAGCCTGTGCTGACTTCGCTGAATCGTCGTCGTCGTCGTCGTCGAGGTCCCTTTCGTTGGAGGCGGGGGACCACCGGGTTTCCTTCATGACGCACGGACTCTCTCGGTCCGAGGGAGCGTAGTCCTCTCGGTCCTTCTGGTGTGGTAAAAGGTAGGTAACCGAAGACCTCCGACGTGGAATTTGGACGTGTGTGCAGTACCGGTGCTCCTGACCCGAGACGTGTCCGGTTTGTGATGGCCTCAATAGGCCCTGAAGTATTACGGAGATAGGGAGAATGTTGTAGACCAAAAGGATCGAAACCTTTTTTCACGTTAGTAAAATTCTAAAGAACGGAACTCGACGACGTCTAGAACTGAGTCCCGATTGTACAATGGGTTTCTCTATTAGTCAAAACTTTCGGTTGTGATTACCACAAGGGTTCATCCTATGTCATACCCAAGACGCACACATACACATTCCTTCTTCCTTTATTGTCTCCGTCTTTTTATCACTCTATCTCTGTCTCCGTCTCTCTCCGTTTGTGTCTTTCTTTACGTCTCTTCTTTCTCTGACTCTATTTTCTCTGTCTAAGTCCTTCTGCCTCACTCCAGGGGTGATTTGAAACGTGATAATGGTCAAAGTAGGTGTTTACTAAAAATCGGTTGAGAAAGGGATGAGTCGGGAGTTCAAGGAGTTGGTGACGATTGTTCGTTTAAGTCCTTGGTTCCTACAGGATTCAGGGTGGTTGGACTCGGACCCGAAGGGACCCCGTTTGTCCTCCTCCGTCCACGACCCACGAGGGGTCCGAGACACCGTCCCGACTGACGGTCGTCGTCCCACCCACTGACCAGACCTCCGGGGAAGGGTTTGTTCTTTGGGTCAGTAATAAACTCTTCTTTCGCCGCTGAAGGGGAGTTTCTTGCCGAATCGACACGCTTGGTCCCCATAGGTCTTACACTGGGGGCCAATTGTTCTAAGGTCTTCAGAGGAAGATTTGGTCGGGGGAGGCCCTCGGACCCCTTTACGTCTCCGACACACTTCGTGAACCTCCTTGGGGGCGCACGACACAAAGAGATGGGAAGAGGATTTCAACTGGCACTTTGACTGAGACTTCTCTCTTGTGGCGCAAGACAGACTTTCCGGGCCAGTTCCGACCGAGAGAAGGTTCCCGACACGGGACCCTTCGAGTTCCGCCGTCTCCTTCCGACCAGGGCTACCGCGGGTCGCCGGCCCCCGGGAGGCGCCACTACCTCGCCACCTCAGCCGCTCGCGGGCTCCTCCTCCCCTCCGCGAATGGGCGACTTCAGTGACGGGACCCGGACGCGGACGGGCCGCTACCGCAGGTACTACCGCAGGACCCTTATGTACGACTACCCGCACAACATGACGCGCACCTACTACCACCGGAACGGCGGGTCGGGGAAGTGGAGCTACCCGAACACCCAGCTGTCCCGGCTCAGGAAGTCCCGCGACCCCAACTTCGCAAGGACCATCAGCCGCGACCCCCTCATGTCTCCTCCCGTCGCTCCCTCTCTCCACGTTCCTCTCTTCCCGCTGTCCACCACAATGGGGCCACCTCCACTTCCGACCACCACCTCCTACACCCCTCTCTGGAGGGATTCGGACTCGGGTCCTTCCGATCGGTTCAAGGAGTCTAGGTGAGCGTGACCGACCCAGACCAGTCCTTCTAGGAGCGGGAGGGGTCTCGGGAAACGTCTTCCACAAGGAACGGGCAGACGTGAAAGGGTCTAGTGACCTCCGGGGGTGATTCGGACTCGACCCCCCGTACCTTTCTAGAGAGTGGTGTGGGGGTCCCTTTGTCTGACGTCTCCCATCGCCCACCCCTAACCCTAATCCCCTGTTCTCGACCCAGTGCTCAGTTTCCGTCGCCGTCGGCTTCGTCTCAGGTCTTACGGGGTTTCCGTTTTTGGTCGGGGTGACCCGTGTGCCCCCTAAGACTCGAACCTAGGAGGTGCTTCCCCGAGTAGGACCCAGGGGACCCGAGACGAGGAAGTCTGAGAAGTCCCGCACACGAAGAAGGAGCCTCGTCCCGAACTCACGAGTCCCGGGGGTCCCGGTTGAACGACCCGTCGGGTGGTCGAAGATGGGTAGTTCTGAAAAGGGAAGTTTTGCAATTCGTGCGAGGCGTCTGTTCCTGTTCCAGTTCGTGTCGGGAAGACTCCCTAGGCCGGTCCGACCTTTACAGAAGTCCGAGTGGACCTTGGTCGTAGTCGTGTGTGAGGTGGGTCGTCGGGTGGTCTCGGTTGGACGGAAGAATTCGTCGACGTCGTTGATTAACCCTTGTGTTACCGGGGTCCGTAGGCCGCCTCGGGGTCGTGGGGAGGGGTTGCGGAGGTGAAGTAGGAGCGTCGAAGCGTGTGTACGTCGGAGCGAGTCCCTGTGCTTACGTGGGAGTGAGTGCGTACGTGTATGTACATGTGTACGACTGTGTCCGTGTGTGACAACTCTGGGGGTCTGTGCGCCCGCGTACGACCCTATACGTCCGTTCGCGTGTGTGCACGAAAGGAAACTATGATTGAACCGACCTCTCAACCGATGGTGGACCCCTCCTCTCTTTCTCGTTTCTTCTGTCCTGATAGTCTCACTCCGAGGACGGTCTCCCAAACTCGTATTCCTGCATCCCTACCCGGAGTTTGACCGTTAACACCTCCGCCTCAGTCGAGTCTGTCCGTGATCCACTTCTCTCACGTCTCTCTCCTCACCCGTTTCGAGTCTCAGACCTAGTATCGGAAAGTCAAACCCAGTCTCTACGGTTGACGTCGCATCCAGGTGTCACGGATTTCGATACGGATCCTCTTCCCAAAGAAACCAGGTAGTAGTGCCCACGAGTAAATGGTACACGTACTTAGAGGGTGTGTGTTGGACCGAGATCTGGGACCCCTCCTTCGGTTTCTACCTCTGTCCTGGTCGAGACCGACGATGTCCTTACCGGTCCCAGGGTCCACCGAGGACCGGTCGGGGCGTGTCGACGAGATCTGACCAGGAACAACTTACTCCCCACCGAGACCCTCACGACGGGGGACTTGTTCTCGACGACACCACGACCCCACACATGTCACCCCAAAGAGCGTCGGGACCCTTGTACAAGAGGAAGGGTCTCCTCCCCGTCCGTCGAGACCTGGGTGGAGGACCGGTGTCATCATTCCCTAGACACGCCAAAGGTCATTGGTGGGTACTTTCGGACACCTACCCGTTACCACGTCCTACCTCCTCGTCCCATCGGACCCGGGACCGCAAAACGTCCTTCCGGGGGTAGGTTCTGTCGGGTCGAACCTGTGATGTTCGTCCTGGGGTGGGAGTGAGAATAGATTCCCGGTCGGAGGACCTCGAAGAGAGGAACTTCCTCCGAAACGGACGGAAGACAAAGAAATCTACGTTTAAGGAACGTCACTCTCTGCGACCAGTCTTTAGTTTCCCCTCTTCTTATGTCTTTCACCACAGGGACGGGGGTGTGAGACGGTGGTGAGACCTGAGACCGACCCTCTCGGACCCGAAGGCAACCGGACCGGACCGGACCGGACCAGGAGAGAACCGGTCCTAGGACCCCTAGGTCTGGTTTCAGTCCCTCTAGGGGGTCAGGGTCCGAGTTGGGACAGAGTCTCGACTATTTTAAGGGAGACTCTAGAGGGTCCGAGTTTTATCGACGGCCACCTCGATATAATCCTTTCCCGGTCGTGTCTAGAGGGCAAGGAAGAGGTAAAAACCGGTCACGACTGTCGACGTCCCAGTCGAGAACGGGACTGGTCGGGTCACAGGGGACATCTCCCGTCACAACCGGAGTCCCCTCCGAAGACGGGAAGGACCGGGTACATCGGTCAAGGAATAAATCGGGAGGACGAATTGAAAGCGGACTCTTGGACTTCCGACCCTAGGGGCGTCGTCTGTATCGAGTCTCTCCTCATGGGTCCAGAACCCTCTTACTCGGTTTCGATATTCCGGCGGGACCCCTTCCCCCGGGAACGTAGATGACCGGACTCCCTGTGACAAGAAGTAAAGGTCGGGGTCTCTACTCCTCCGCCTCCCCGACGTCCGGGGCGACAGGAACGTGGGTGAGAGAAGGAGAGGTAAGGAGGATTCCCCTATGTTCAACGGTTCCTTAGTGGAACGTTCAACGGGTCTCTCATTCTCTTCCTCGAAGGAACACCTCGGTCTGTCCTATCTTAAGTCTAGGACTGGAAAGGAGAAGGGCCACGACACTGAGACTTGTTCCTTGAATGGATAGAATCGGAGGCAGAGAAATAAGTATTCTGACTCTCCCACCACGGGTGGCGTCTTACTTGTCTTAGGACTTACATTTTGGGAGTCGTACCCAATTCTTACGTCACTTTTCTGTATCCCGAATCGTAAACGGTTGGGACAGAGGGAACTCGTCAATCTGTGTCGTTGCTCACAACCGGAGCCGGGAACCGATGGGGACCAGTCTCCGAGGTTGGAAGGACAACCCCGGTATCGTAGTCGAAAACGAAATTGACTCCGTACATGGTGTGAGGGAGAGATCGGGTAAAAAAGAAGTTTCTTTGAGAACACGGGACGACGAGACTCACAGTTCGTTATTAAACTACCAACAGTCCAAGATTCTTCGGAAACGTGGTTACACTCCCGTGGAACCCCCAGTGCTCTTCGTCCTCACCCCGTCCGTCCGTCCAAGACAGAGGTGCGCCCCTCTTCAGTCTGGCTGGACTCACGGGCAGGACAGGCGGTGAGTTATCGGCACACTGGAACCCGTCTACTGAACGGCAGAGACCCGAAGATGAAGGGTAATAGTTTACTCCCTTACTACGGGTGGAGACTTCAGTGACTCTCTCGACACAATCTGTTTCGTACACCTGACAATTAGTCGGGGATTGGAGGTACCTACCAAGTCACTCGCCTCTGGAATGGTAGTGACGTCCACCCGTCACGTCCGAATCTAGGTGGCCTCGGACTGGAGGGACGACCCCCGATCAAGGTTTCTCCCGGTCCTTCTGGGCGGTCGGAAGAGTTCCGTCCTCTTCCCGTGGTGAAGATGAGCAGAAAGGGAGTCGAAGGATCGTCTTCGGGGAATGATCTTTTCCGGACCCCAAGCTTCCGAAACGGTGGAACCAGGTCCCTTCGGTCCTAGGTTCACGAGTCTGATAACTAGTGGGTCGAAGTGAGCCTTCGGGTCTTTCTCGAGCCCCGAGACCCCTTCGACCTCTAGGGGTCCCTTCCTCGTTCGCCCACCTCATGTCCATGGCAGATGTCGTTCCAGTGTCCTTCCCACACCCGAACCTAGTTTGACTGGGTCTAACGGTACGACTGAGTAGTCAGTGGACGACGCACTGAGGTCCGTACTACGGTCCATCGTACATCTCTCGCACGTGGTGTGTGCATAACAGAGGAAGTCAGGAGGGGTGTCAGATCCACATACTTGTCAGGGTACCTACTCGGGACTTGGGGATTGGTGACCCGGTATACGGAACTGAGCCGGACGAGACGGAGGTCGGGTCTCTACTACTGTGGTCAACGTACCCCGGTACCCTCTTTAATACTCTATTGTTTATACGGCCCGAACCGTCGATTACGTACGAGACGAACCGTCGAGGGAAGGGAGCTGGAGAGGTGTCACGGGTGAGTCGAGATCCCAAAAAATTAAGGACACGAGGTTCTCAGGGTAGTCGATCTGGAACCCCCGGCCCCCCACTGTACGACGAGAGGACGTACCGAGGAAAGAGGAGTCTCAGGACGAGGGAACGAAGGGGTGGGATCAGTCTCAACAAGGACGGTTGGTGAGGGGAGTGGGGTGACGGGTTAGAGAGACATGGGTCGAGTCCACGAGGAGGAGGTCCGTCGGAAGGGTCTGGTGATGGTCTGGATCTTTTGCACGGGAGGATTGGGGGTCCCGAGGGTCTTCCCACCCTAGTCACGTAGGGGACCGGCGTCTCAAGAACCTCCATAATCCTGTCCTAGACAGGACAGCACCACCCACTGGACTACAGTTTCAAACCCCTCAGGCTCCGAGAACGTAAGTCCGGATCGAGTCGACGAATCGTCAACCTGTCGACCTGGGATTGGAAGAGACTCGGAGTCAAAGGGAGAGACGTTTTAGACTGTGTGTGCGACCGAACACAGTTCATTACTCCCGTGCACAGCTATCCGACTAATGAAAGTCCACGACGGGGACCCCGAACCTCGACCGGTGGTACCCTGGTCAGGGGGTGAGGTTGGACTAGTCCGGAGATACTCGTGACTCCTGGGTCCACCGGGGACTGGTGGTCACCTCTCGACACGCGGGCAATGGATGGGAGGATCCTCAGGTCGTGGACTCCGGAAGGGAGCCGCCGAGTAGACTATGTAGACTCGGTAGAGGGAGTCCCAGAGACGGCTCATGTCCGGTTACCCCAACAATATGACGGAACCGACCGAGCTCGGGTCGCCCCGAAAGCCCGACTCACTCAGGTCCCGGGGGAGGTCCGACTAGAACCGGGGCCCCGACGGGGCCCCACCCGGTCCCAGTCTCCGGAGGTACACACTCCTCTTCTGCCTCCAGACTCTCTTCCTTCTCGATTTCCAGACGGGCTCGAGGTCCCACGGACCCCACGGGCCCGGCCGGGAGCGGAGCCCCACCCCCGACCCACGACGGTCCGACGACAAGCACAGGTCTCGTCCCAGGACCGGGTCCCGTCGCGGTACGTCCCCTCTCTCTTTTCTCGTCAATCTCCGGTGCCGGCGGGGTCGTGAAGGCGCACCTGGACGTTATCTCCCCAATCACGGTCGCGGGTCGGGTGGTGGACTCGGACGTCGGGACGTGACTCAAGCCCCACCCCTCTGCCGGGCCTGTGGACCTTTTCTTCTCAAAAGAGTTCTTTTTTTTTCGTCCCACTCCGTAGACTGAGGACCGGGACTACGATAGCAGTTTGATCTGATTTACGTTTCGGGTGTGTCTTTCGATCCGGTTCGGTCGGCCGGACACCCTGAACTTCATTCCCCCCCGCACCAGAGTCCCTTGACCCCCCTCTGGGGAGATAGGATGGAGACAAGGGGAAGGGGACATCCTCCTGTGACCACTCGCGTCGGGACGGAGGACGAGACGACGTTACGACGTGCACCGGTCGCCCTGTTCGGAGGACCCGACCCCCACTTGTCCGTCCCGTCTGCACGTCCCCCTTTGACGCCCTCCTCGCCCCGACTGTAGACCCAGGGAGCCAGACGGAGACGTCGAAGAGGGCTCTTCACGAGACGGGTGAAGGAGTTAGACAGCGGGTTGGGTCTGGGGGCAATAGGAGAAGAAAACGGAGAAGAGGGGTGGGACGGGTAGTGGGTGAGACGGGACCACCTGACTGTCCCAGTCATACTCCAGTAAGTCCCCCCACCCACCTCTCACCACCCTCACACACCAGGGCATCCGGACCACCCGACCCGGAGGACACGAGAGTCAGGGAGTCCCAACTCGACGAATCTCCCTCGGTCCTTCCCCGGACCCCGCCCGCCCACTGCCCACGGACGACGACACGGACGGAGACCCGGAGTGGTCGTGAAGACTCACGTCATGCACACACACACGGTTCATCGAAGGCAGTACAGGCTGAAACACTGGGGTACCTTACATCGGGTCGTCCGAGGAGACAGGGACCCTAAGAGGTCCGTTCTTATGACTTCACCCGACGGTTGAGGAAGAGGTCCCCTAGAAGGGTTGGGTCCCTAGTTTGGGTGTAGAGAACAGAGGACACCCTCTGTTCCGTCCGTCCGAGAAGCGGAGACCGTGGTAGGCCCTTCGGGAACTCACGTCACGTGCGAATCGGCGAGTCGGTACAGGTCGAGAAACGCTGGGACACCTGACGTCGGACGGTCCGTGGGGACTCACGTTTTCATCGAGTGTCACTTTCACCAAGGCGACAGAGACTGAGAAACGCTGAGGTACCTGAAATCTCAGGCATCTTAAGAGGTCCGGTCTTATGATCTCACCCATCGGAAAGGGAAGAGGTCCCCTAGAAAGGTTAGGTCCCTAGTTTGGGTCTAGAGGGCGCACCGTCCGCCTAAGAAATGGCCGACTCGGTGTTCCTTTCGGGTTCTTTGGACCTCACCCATTGGACAGGGAAGACCCCTAGAAGGACTAGGTCCTTAGTTTGACCCCAGAGGACGTGACGTCCGTCTAAGAAATGGTTGACTCGATACTCCCTTCGGTTCCCCGTCCGTTGACCCTCCTCTTTCCTTCTGACCTCCCTCTCACGAACATCGACTCCTCTTTGGGACTCCCCGTCATCTGGTGGGTGCCGACTCTCGAAAGTGGGGGTGACCTCACTGACTGAGTTTGACCCGGAACCGCAAGTACGGTCTCAGTCGGGGGACGATCACGGGAGTCCTCGTACTCCCAGTCTCGGAAGACCTGTGAACAGGGCTGAACTGAACAGAGAAGGGACTTTTGTGACACCTGATTCAGCTAAAGGGTAGTCGGGTTGGCACTCCGGGTCTATAACCGATTCGTGGGTCCACCTCTGGGGATGTACAGTGCTTGAATCGTAAAACAGGTTCGGGTTTGCGTAGAGAGGTCCCCGGACGGGATCCAGACGGGGACCGTAGCGACTGAGGTGGTGAGACGGACTCACCCTGGTCGTCTTCAAGTCCATCCGTCCGGTCCCGACGTGAGGTCCTTGGTATCGACTTTCACCTCGGACGGTGGGTGTCGGTCGTGGATGGAAGACCACCCCCTAGTGACCGTCTCCCCTGACCTAGCCCCCACGACGGCACCTCTACCCTTACCCTGCGAAGCTGGACCTTTTCGGTCTTTATCCTCGTCCACTTCTGTCAACAAGAACCCCGGGTCTGTGGGTGGACCCGTCCCAACCACTCCCCTCTTGGAGACTTTGGGTCCCTTTGCCCCGTAGGGGACCCGGACTGGTCGTCCCTCTTCAGTGCAGAGAACCCATGAATCGTCGGTACCCGGAGACGATCCAGGGTCCCTCCGACGGACACGTGTCTCTTTCGTCCTTCTGGGACCGGAGGTCCGGGTCGACGGGTGTGGGACCGTCGCGGCACGGGATGGGACAGACTCGAGGAGACGTTTCACTCCGTGTCTGCACCTCCACGAACTACGGAACCCGGACAGGAGTGAGACCGGGTCCCCGACAGGAGTGAAGTGCCACGTCAGACCATCGTGTTCGAAACCGGGTACGACCTGTCGAGGAGAGGGACCCTACGGACCTCGGGTGTGGGTCGGAGACGGGGGCGGAGACCTTTCGCGGGTGGATGAAGACGTCCCACTCTGAGTCCAACATCGACCGTCTGAACTAGAACAAGACCCGGAGGTCCACCCAGTACCACAGACACAACTGCGGCAGTTACCGGTGGTGTTCCAGTGGGACCGACTCGACCCTGACGCGCCGGAACGACGGGCCACACTAGACTCTCCTATCGTTTACCTCCCATTCACTTCCCACCGGACTCCTACCCTGTCAGGAGTCTCTTCTTGGTGGTCCCTTAGTAGGTCCTCTCCGACCGGTAAAACAGAAAGTAAGTGACATCGGTGGTTCGGACGAAGGAGAAGAACGACGTTTTGACTGTATAAAGAACCACGAAACATAGACTCGCACCAGTACTCTGATCGAGACCGACCACCTTACATCAAATTTCGTTACGTGTAGCGAAGGTCCGGACGGGGATCGTCAGCAGAACGGTAGGAGGTAAGAGGGACGAACAGTCGACTGACCTATATGTCCTGGGCCTCCTCTGGTCAGTTCGACGACTGACTTTCCCTGGACCTAGGACCTCAGTGACGAACCTCCTTTCTACTGATTCCTCGTGGCTTAACCTACAACGTACTTACTCTTTATTCGAAAACGTTCTCTAGACCCCAAAAAAACAATGTGGTTAATCGGATGATATCGTAGACGTGGGACTTTTGGGTACCGTATGAAGGCCCGACGTCTTGAGTCTACGACGGTCCGGTCGTCCGTCCGGTTTCCGTCGGAGTGTCATCGTGGGGTCACACTCACGGATCGCGAGACGGTACTGTCCACACGTCTCTCCCGACCGTCTCACAGTCGGACGGACCCCCTCGTTCCAGTCGACCCTGTACCTCGAGCCACGAGACGCCAACCGAAGTATAAAGGGTCCCCATGTCTACACCTCCGGTCAAGGGTTTAGAACGTGAGATCACTGTAGTGTCTTATAACCTCAGACCCCCGGGACGAGGTCCCACTAGTGCGTCTTACGGTACCCATGTGGCAGGGTACTTGTAGTGTACATTACAGTCCTTCCAACGTGAGGGTCTCTGTACTGAACACTACGACTTTACCGACTCTGAAATGAGGGTTACTATAGTGTGTAGTACGGTTTAAGACGTACAGGTCGGGGGGTCATTATGGTGGGACTTACAGTGTCACCGGAGGGGATGTCATTGTAGTGTACTTTACACTTTAAGACCTCCCGGACCACTGTAGTGGATTTTATCAAAACACCGGTCGGGGATCACTGTAATATATGTCACAGTACTTCGAAGTGAAGGTTTTCACAGAGTACCCTACAGTACCTCTGAGATTGAGGTGGGGGACGACTGTAGTGTATCTAACTGAAACATTGGACTGGAGGTACTGTAGTAGTCCTTCGGGGGACACTGTAGTGTACCCTACGGTCCGTCCGGAACGGAGGTCACTGTAGTATCCTTTCTCCTCTGGGACCCTCAGTGAGGGGTGGGGGGGTGTTACTCGACACGGACCTCCCACAGGGAACCGAGAAGAAGGGGCTGTACGGGTGGTCGGTCCGGAGGACCGAAGAGACCCGTGTAAGGTCAGTGGAAAGACCGATATGGGGTTCCTGTTTCGACCGAAGATTGTAACCGTCTTCGGTAATAGACCGGTTCCGAACCCCTGGTAGGATCTTCCTCGAGATTCTCCTGGACCCCTGACAGGGACCTATGGTCCGGAGTACCTTGAGACCGGTCTAAGACCTGAAGTCTGTACCTACCTTTGGAGGACGATTCGGGGATACTCCCCGGGAGTCGGGTAAGGATCTACCCGATCCCATCCGGTCCTTGGTACACACGATTGGGTCCCTAATATCGTTAAGATCCGCTCAAGAACGATTAACGGCAACAGAACGGTAAAGTCTGTGTTCTTGACACCATGGAAGAATTTGTGACCGGTGGACACGGGTCTCGTTGGAGGGGTGGTGAGGGTCTTAGACGACTCTACTCCGTTCCTGTTGTCTTTTTGTTTACGGAATTAACAGTCCTTCGGTGCAATAGGTCAAACGGTTCAGGGTGGACGAGAGGTCCGAGGGTATCCCCCCAGAACTTGGTGAACCTGACAGAGTTTTGTGTACAACGGAAATCAGGGTTTAATTACCGGTACGTCTCGGAGAGGATCACTGTCCTCAAATAATAAAGGAAACTAACTTTACCGACGACGACGATTCAGTGAAGTCAGCACAGGTTGGGACACGCTGGGGTATCTGTCGTCGGGTGGTCCGAGGGGACAGGGACCCTAAGAGGTCCGTTCTTGTGACCTCACCCAACGGTAAAGGAAAAGGTTACGTACTTTCACTTTTCACTTTCACTTCAGGGAGTCAGCACGGGTTGAGAATCGCTGGGGTACCTGACGTCGGATGGTCCGAGGAGGTAGGTACCCTAAAAGGTTCGTTCTCATGACCTCACCCCACGGTAACGGAAGAGACAATTTACTAACTTATTTCCCATTTCTCTTTCTATTGTTTCTTTTCGTTTTGTGAAAGATCTGACTCTCCGTTGAGGACTCCCGTCCGACTCAACGGGTCGGTCCGGACAGAACGTTCTTTCAATGGAAGGGGATATGGAAGATCGAAGCGCAAGTCTGGAGACGAGAAGGACCGTAAAATAATATCTGTGGAAACTTGTGTCTTCCCGAAGGGACCACCGAGTCTGCCATTTCGCAGACGGACGTTACGCCCTCTGGACCCAAGCTAGGGACCCAGTCCTTCTAGGAGACCTCTTCCTTTACCGTTGGGTGAGGTTATGAGAACGGACCTTTTAGGCTACCTACCTCCTCGGACCATCCGATGACAGGTACCACAGAGTCTCAGCCTGTGCTGACTCGTTGAAGTGAAAGAAGTGAAACTTGTGTCTTTCCGCCTTGATTAAGATGTCACTTTTCAGTTTACGGGTGGCGACGCCAAGATGACATCGTAAAGTGAGTCGGACGACCAGTACACAGGCAGGGAGAGTGGCAGGTAGTTAGGTCCAGTATAAGCTGCGCGAAGTCTCCGTCATCGTCGACGGTCGTGCGAGGACAAGCCCCGTCTGGCGTCACGGAGACGACAGAGTCACCTGACGGGTGTCTCGAGGGTGTGTCGTCCCGTGGGGACACGACTCCGAAGGGTTCGACCCTGAGGGGGTCTACGAAGACACTTAGATGTCTCTTCCCCCGGTAGCAGGACGTTGTCCCTCGAGGGTCCGTCCCATCCGTGTCTGGGGTCTCCTCTCCCGGAGTACGGATGTCTTCACTACGGACGGTCCGTCCTGGTCTAGACACAGGTCCTCTAGTACCTATTCACACTTGTTCCTGTGGTCTCACTGTAGGTTCTCTCCGACCCCGGTCTAGTCGACCTTGTTCGGTGTCGGTAAACCTTACGGGAGGGAAGATTCTACGGAACTCCTGTAGAAAGAGGGAGTTCGGACCCAGTGATTGTGTTATGGAAGGGTTTCCCGAGGGTGGAAGGGGAACGGACCGAGGGGGGGTAGGAGTCCTTTACCTGACTTCACTAAGGGCCCCTTCTCGGGTCGGAGGGGACCTGGACCAGTTCTCGGTTTGAGGGACGCCTCTCGGCGGATCGACCGAGGTCGGCCGGGGACCGCGGAGAGAGAGACGTGGACACAGACGAGTAGTCCCGAGTCAACCGGACTGGAAGCCGACGGGACTCGTGGCAAGTTCTGGGGGAACCCGACCGCCCACCTCGTATGACATTAGGAGAAAATCCTTCCACGAGACGATCAAGACGGGTCCAGAGGAATCTCTTCTTCCGTCATACCTCTGTCCCTGGGACTCCTTCAACAGGGAGTCGAGACGGGTCCCTCGTAGGACGGGTCGTTTTCCCGTCCCGGTGGGAACTTGGTAACGTGTCTTGGATTCCGCATACCTCTCATGTCCGGTCCGTACTCCATTGGGGGAGGGAGATGAAAGGAACAGGGTCTTTTCTGGGTTTCGACGATTTAGGAACTTCCTATATAAAAAAAAGAAATTTCAAAAAGATCGGGGAAACCTCTTAAACTTTTCAAGAAACATTACTAATAAAGTAGGAGTAAAATGAAAAGTTGAAGAGGTCAGTGGTCGGTCGAGAGTCACCCCTTGGGTCGGTGTCCGTCTCGAGGTCCTGCTCCCAAGACAGAGTCTTCGGAGATCCTATCCACGATCCACAAATCTCCGGTTCTAACGGTGGATCGGGTGTCCTCACAAAGGAGGAACGACCCGGTATCAAATCCCGTAGGGTCTGACTCGTGTCCCTGTCGACCACGGTCCCTCGTTGACGCCACGGGCACTGGAAGCCCACGGACCCCCTTCGTCGTCTCGTTTCTCGTACCCGAAACCAGACTTGGTCTGGACTCCCACGTCGCGGGTGGAGGTACGGGAGACACATTTCTGTCGCTGCTAAGACAAGAGGGTCTTAAGACCACTCCTAAAGTAGTGATTTACCCTATAATATGTTCCTGTCACGTCCCGACTCCTTCAAGGTCCCTTCGAGGATTTCCTCCTCTACGCCCACGACGGGGGCTGGGGAACGGGACCCCACACGTCCTCAACCTCAGACCCTCCGACGTCGGAGGCCGAGGTGTCCTTTGTTCTAGACCTCGACCGTCTTTCACGACGCACTCCCGGGTCGGGACTAGTCAAGACTCGGTCGGAAGATAGGAGTCTTCCCGGACTCGTACCTCGACTCCTCGACCTCCTCTCTCTTCAGGAGAGGTCCCGGGGTCCCTTCGTTCTACGGCCGACTCCGAGACTGGATGGGGACTCGGGCCGAGGATAAAGGGGTCGAAGGACCATAGTCTCCTTCGGGGACCCGAGGTGTCTCCAAGGACTGGTAGTGAGGGTCACAATTTTCGGTCTATCCGTCGCGGAAGAAAAGGTAGATCTGGATGGTCACATCCACACCGTTCCTTGCCCCCCGGTCCCGTCCGTCACCCACGACACCCGACGCGTTGAAGGTCGTAGAGGAGGACTGTGGGGGTGATTCCGACTGCGGGTCCCCTAAAGGTACCTCGGGATTCACGTAAGAAGTAACACACTAATTTAATGACAGTACGGTGCGAGACGAGGGAGAGGTAGACCGAAGGGGGCCCCGGAACGAGGTAGGGAGTGAGAGAGTGAAGACAGAAGGGTACCAGAACGAGAGGTTGAGGTGGGACCGACTAGCTTTTTTTTTTTTTGCTCGTGGTCTCAGAATAGATACGAGGTTTTCGGAGAGGAATGTGTCTCCTAAAGATCCCTTCATTTGTATAAGAGATTCTCTGATATTACGACCTATGTACAGTCTTATGTAACCAGGTTTTGGTATTTTACATGTGTCGTTCGTACTCGAGATTACATTTGATAAACAAGAGACATTTTTTACTGTCCAGTGACGTCGAAGTAACCAATATTATATACATGTCAGACCACCCCCTACAACCATTACTCTCTCCGACACGTACATACACACCCCCCGTCCCGCACCCTATCCCTTTTAGGGGTATAGAAGGAGAGTTACAACGATACTTGAACTTCGACGAGATTTTGTGAGTTCTGAATTTTTTTGGTCGGAGAGGGACAAGTACGGAATCGACGGAGTCAGTCAGGGACGGCACACGCGGAGGGAAAGAAGTGACCGTCCGAAGAGGTTTCTCGCTGGGCGTCCGGAGACGATAGAGGGTGGGGAGAGAGCCGTCGGTAGACTGAAACCGGGGGCGGTGAGGTGCGTATGGTCACTGGAGGGACACGGTTTCAGTCCCCAGTGACCAGGGAAAAGGTCGACCGGTGTGTGAAATGACCGGAAGACTCAGAGAGGAGAATAGGGTGTCAAGATACAGTTCTTACAATGCGTCACCCAGGGGTTCTCGGGAGCCTGTACCACTTCAGGCGAAGTGCGGTGAGTCCTACCAAGGACCCTTCTCCACCTAGGCCCGAAGTTTCCGCGTCTCTGCGACAAAAACCCTTGTTCTCCCGGGACCCACCCCCGGAACCGTTAGTACCGATCGGGGACCTACTCTCCTTCAAAGCCCTCGACCCCTCTGTAGAGGGTCCGTCCTCCGTTCGGGTCGTTTGGGTCGTCTGGAGTGGGTCCTTCGGGATGAGAAGTGAGAGTGAGGAGAGGGTGCGGAAGTCGGGTTCCTCGGGACCCCCGACGGTCACTTCGACGGGAACAGGAAACAGGATCGGGTCCTGGAGTCTTCCGGGTGAGGGGTCCTGGATCGGTAGGCGTATGGGTGAAAGAAGCCCCGGGAGGGCCCCAGTCCTTGTCGAGACTCGGAGTCCCTCTCCTTCGTACGACCCTCTCCCAGACCGGACCGCTGGAGATTCGTACGTAAAGGGACGTCACCCGGAGACAGGCAAATAGCGGGGGTCAGGGTAAGCAACGAAACCCTTCGGGGACGGTCGGGGCGTCGTCGGGAGGCCTCCGAACGGACTGGAAGTCGCGTCGATATTTGTCGTGCCGACAGTCGTGTCGATCCACGACGGGTTCTTCGTCGTGGTGCTGGAATTTTAAGGTCCTTAGCGGCCGTACCGACGGGGTCTTATCGGAGTCGGACAGGAGGAAGGGTAGGGGTCCCTGGGAGACAGGTGGGGTGGTGTCGGTTCTCTCCGACCGCTTATGGCCTCGAGTCGATCCCCGTCTCCGGTGACCCGACCACGGGGTCCACTCTGACGACTCACCCACCCGCTCCGACATTCCTCACCGCCGGAGCCTCGTCTCTGTCCTGGAGGGACCCGGGTCCGAGTCGAGGGGGTAGGAGTATTCGTCGGGTACTCCTTTTTGTCCACATAAAAGTATGCACATATAATCTGTCGTACGAGTGTACACACGAAAGGGACTAAGTAATAGGGGTACAATGTCTACTCTTCTGACTCCGACTCGTCCACTTGACTGAAAAGATTCCATTGGGTCGACACTCATCGTCTCGTCTTGTTTTAGAATTGCAGAGACGGTATTTCAGTTCCTGACATTGTGCGTGGTTCTCCGTTCAGGGTCTGGCACCGGATCGACGAGTCCATAACCCCGACCCAGAAACCTTAAAGAGGGAGAGACGAGGGTGGGGAGGGGGTGAAGGACCTCTTGACCGACCCCACCCCCCTCCCACCCCCACTCTCCCGTCGAGTACAACGTCCGGGTCGGCGTGGACAGGTCCTATTTATTTCCGTAAAGGGGAGGTGGGAGACTCGGAGAGAGGACTCGGACAAAGAGACACCCAGGAGTCCGACTCTGAGAGTGACTTCCCTCCTGAACTCCCCGACAATGACGAGGTTCCAACTAAGACACCCCGACCACCCGGTTTGCCCCACCCATGCCCCCGACGATGAGTCCGACGTCCACCGGTCGGAAGAATGTCCTCCTCCACGTCGGGGTGAGTCCCGAGACAATGATCAGGGATCGGTCTCCTACTCCGACGTCGGCACCCTCAATCCCCAATGGTTCCTATGTCCTCGCCCACCCGTTCAAACTTGGACAATCAGACCGAGACTTCACTCTACGGGTAGGATCGGGACAGACCCCCGGGTGTCCGGAGTCCCCATACCACACACACGGGGACGACTCTTACTCGGCCGGGACGGAAACGGACATAGGGGGGTGACGGTATGAGGTGATTACGGAACAAAAAACGCTTCTGAGTCCGGTCCTGTAGGTAACGGGGAGATACCCTTCTCCTAAGAAGGTCTCTCGAGACCGGAACAAGGGAGTCCCTTCTTCAAAGACGACGTCTTCCTGGAATTCACGGGGTCGCCCTTTATGGTGTCGGGACAACCCTTCCCCACACGCACACGCACACGCACACCTCAGCGAGTCGGCACAGGCTGAGAAACGATGGGACACCTGACATCGGACGGTCCGAGGAGAGAGGTACCCTAAGAGGTCCGTTCTTATGACCTCACCTAACGGTAAAGGAAGAGGTCCCCTAGAAGGGTTGGGTCCCTACCTTGGACCCAGAGGACCTAACGTCCGTCTGCGAAATGAAACACAAGGTTCCGGACGTGACTCTGACCCTGCGGGTTCGGGTCCCATAGTCGCCGAGTGGTCTCCCAAATAGTTTTCCGAGGTTCGGGACCCTTCCGGGGTCGTGGGTCGGGACGTACAAAGTACTGGAACCACTAAACCCCGTACGGGGACTTCCCTCGACTCTCCGGGTAGGAGGCTACCGGACGGACTCGACGCCCAAGATAAAAATTTTCATGGGGGATTAGTAACCGGGATCATGTAGGGTTATGTAGGGGACGGATGTCACTCCTGTAAGAAGGACGACAGATCGAATTCCGGAGACACGACGTTAAATTCGGGACCCGACCGACCCCGGTCCACCGAGTATCTGGGGCCCACTTCAGTAACCGATAGGACCCACGGTGACTCGATCGACCCTCCCGATTGTAGGTGAGCGTACCTACCCCAACCCTGGGTGTGAGCCTCCGGAACCCGTACCATCGTGACTCTCTCTCGACCCGACAGAGTCCACACCCTTCGACCGTCTGGGTACTCTCCCCTACCAGGACGGAACATGTCCCTCCTCTGCACGTTGGTCCCCCACCCCTCGACACGTCCGAAGACCCCCTCTTCCCCCGCACAGGTGACCCCGAGTTGACGGTACACAGTGGTATAGTAGTCTGTCTCACACACGCAGTGACCCACGAGGAATCATGTACCCCGGCACGGTAGAGGTCCCGTCCCCCGGACCTCTGAGTCCGCTCTTATTCGGTCTGGAGGTCGCCTTCCTACCTCTGTCACGGAAAAGGGACGTTATCTCGGTCCGGTCGTGGGGTCTCTTCATACCGGAGAAAACGAGGACACTCAGAGGGCATCGTGGGGGCTCACCCCAAAGGTAACGTCCCAGGGAGGTTCACAGGTGTTGTCCAAGATGTCGGTCCTAACACGGACGTCACCCCTGTGACCGAGGGACGGGGAGACGGTTCGAGGAAAGTCAGGAGAGGACCGATGGGTGAAGTCACGAAGGGGGGATTGGAGGGGTGGGGTAGGGGTCCGGGGTCCGTTCAAAGGAGACGGGACCTCTTCAGAGGGACAGAGGTCCACCCGTCACTGGGTCTGTGGGGACGGGTAGGTAGTGGGAGGTCACTGTCGGACCCCGGAGTCGGACGGGGGAACACGGGTGTGGTCGTGACGACCCCGAGCCGAACCGGGATGGGGTGGTCCGTCCCCAATAGAAACGGGACCGTGTAAAGTGTCAAGTGACGCTCGAATCGAGACGAAGTCGGGACGAGGCAACCTGAAGGGAAATGAACTGTTCACAACAGACTCGTGGATCCATGACCAGATCCATGGTCCCTGTGTCGTCACCAATTTTGTTTCAGGGCAGAACGTCTGTCGAAACAGAGTTCGTCTAGATCGAAGAACGAAGAGACCTGAAGTCACAGAGGTCGACCCGTTATTCTAAAGAGTCTGTCAGAGGTTTCTAGAGACTGAAGGGGTAGTCCGTCACGACATGGGACCAGTGTCCTGTGTGTCAGGTAAAGGGGTCTACTCGTACCCCTTGGTCTGCACTCTGTTCGTCCGTCTCGTCGACATTCACTTACCGATCAACGAGGTCACCCACTCGTTCCGGGGCGAGGTACTTCGGTTGGTCACGGACAAGGGGGTCGTCCGGGTCCCTCCGTCCCCTTCTCCCGACAATAGAGTCCAGACCCTACCTCACCCACACCCTCGGGTCAATAGTCGGGTCGGGTCGAGACTGGCGTCCTGTCGGTTCCAGTCGTCAGACAGTGGACGGGAGAGGTGCGATCTTCGCGAGAGAGGGTTTCGTCGCCGGAGGAAGGCCCGTCTACGAGGTCCGAACCCACATGGGGTCGGGTGGACCTCTTCCGAATCCTTCCGGGACATGAAAGACAAATGGACGGACGAGCGTTTGAATCGTAAAGGACGAGATGACTTTTGTAGTCTGCGAACGGACGAAGTAAGAGAGTTATCCGATCGTTTGGGTCCACCCAGTGTCGACACCGTCTCTGGTCCCCGGACCCCACCCGTCCTAGTCCGATCCAGGTCAGGGTCGGGGGTCTGGTCCTTTCAGACGAGACGAAGGGTTCTCGGAGTCCCTCCTGTCTGTCTACCTGCCTACCTGCGTGCAGATTGTACGGGGCGGGGGTGTCCGCCCGCCATCCGACGCCCGGCACGTGTGAGTGGGCCCTCTACCACTCGCCGTACAACTTCAGGAACGGGGGGACGTCCGCCTTCGGGGTCCCGGGTCCGGGGCAGTCCCAGTGCGACATTCTGTACGACCACGACTGTGGCCGCCGGGGACGCCTGCTTCCCTCTTCTCGCCTCACTCTCCTGGGAGCACGGGGGACGGAGGGGTCAGGTCTGGAGTCGGGGTCGGGGGCTGGGGGCCGGAACGGACGAGGCACGGAACGACGGGTCGGTCCGACACACCTCGAGGACTCTCCGAGGATTCTTATCGACCCTTGCTTACGGTAGCTGTGACTATAGACGGGAGGCGACGCGGGTATTTACCTGACATTGGGATATGACACGGGCGGGCGGGAGTCGGAGGGTCGCCCAGGTGGCACTGAGTGCGCCGATTATATCGGGGACCCCTCCCAACAGGTCGAGGGTCATGGGGGGTCCCCCGTCCTCTCCCCGGACCCCCCCAATCACTATTACGGGACGGAGGGACGAGAGAAGAGGAACGAGGGTGACGGGAGACCTCTCGGACCAGACGGGTCGGTGCGAGAGATGGACGACATGGGTGAGAGAACGGGTCTTCTGGTACCGAGTCGAGGGACCCGGGTCCCGAAACACTGAACCCACAAACGTCGGGACACTAGGGACCTCTTTTGGGACTTCAACAGGTGAATAGGAGAATAGGGGTTCTCTTTGCTGTTGAAGTCCCGGGTCTTAACAGGTTGGCGTAGTTTTGTCATTATCATTATCGTCGTCGAGACTCGTGTCGGTTCGAGTCGAGACCCGGGAGGTGTGGCAATAGGGGAGTCTAGGACTCTCCGACGGCGAATAGGACGTCCTTGGTTCCGACTCTCTCTCCAATTGATTGAAGGGGTTCCAGTGTGTCCATCTGGGTCCGGTATGACCTCGGACTCGAGTAGGGATACCCCTAAACACGGTCTATTGTCCAAGACGGGTCATCACTGTCATGGAGAACTCTACGAGTTCGGACCTTAACCCCTCCGGGACGAACGACTTTCCATGCGAATCGTACCCCAGACCTTCGTCCAGACCCTGTCCGGGGTGTGGGAGGTCCGGGAGACCCCCGGGTTGTCAATAAGAACCGAGAGGACAGAGTAAACACGGGACCTTTTCAACTGTCGTCGCACCTTTCGAGGTCGACGGTCACAGCGTGCGGTCCGGGGGCACGGGAAACTCGGCCTCACCGTCCCCGGTCCCTCCTCTCCTCCTCTCCGGTACACGAGTCGACGACCCTGTTCCCCGGTCTTCCCCGTCCTTCCCCTTTTACACACACTACACCAATCGGGCATTGGGTCTCTGTCGCACAAGATCCACCCCCGGATCTGGGGAGTCCTGAGGACCGTCACACCAGAAACTCGGTTCTATGGAGATCTTCGGGAAGGAGTCTTCTCTGGAGTTGGAGCTGTATCAGACCTCCATCTAGTTCCGGGGGTGATCAGGGGACGAGACCTTTCGTTTCGAGTCCCTTCCGTTGACCCGACCGACAAGAGACGGGAGGACCTCTCGAGATCGGACTCGACCCGGGACTCCTGAGTCTCCTCCCGACCCACACCCATTAAAGGGTCGACGGGCGTCGGTCGGAGTGTGAGACCCGGATCGTGCATACTGTACTTATCGTTCTTCCTCAGGGGCGAAGTGTCCCCGTAAACCATTGAACGGGTTCCAGTGTCTTTATAGTTCACCTTCTTCGGTCACTCCCTGGACACAAGAAAGGGGGTAAAGTGGTGGGGAAGACGAGACACAGTACGACGGGTCGACAGGAGGGACGGGTCCGGACCGGGCCTCAGGTCGTCGAGTACCGGTCGCGCGGGTAGGGGACGGGGAGGGGGTCCAGGGTCGGGTAGGTAGGGACTAAGGTCGAAATAGAGCAAAGGACTCACCCCCCTCCACGTAGACACACCAGTCCGGTCTCTCCTGGGTCGTCGTCCCGTACTGGTCACACCCCTTTCCTTCCTCGGCTTGGCCGTGTCTCTCTCCCTCGGGGCTCGATCCGACATGGACCTCAACGTCCGAGAAGGAGACCTGAGTCCGTGGGCGGTACGGCGGAGACCCCTTTCCCTTCACATTCCCTTTCCTACGAGAATTTCCGCTTCCGGTCGGAGGGAGGTAGACGGAGGGGACCCTCTAGACTTCGTCGGCCTCTCGTCGACCATGAGTGTTCGACCCGCACTCGACGAAAGGTTATTGTCGTCGAGTGACCCCTCATCTCTACCCCCGTTCGGACCAGAAAAGGGAGGAGGAGCGAGGAGGGACGTCAAACCCTACCCCAACATCCGCACTTATAGTGTTCCACCTCCTGTCCTCTTGTCCTTCTCTCTCCGACGATGCCCGAAGTCCCCGGTCCCCGGACCCAGAGAGAGAGGGGACCGCCGTGGTCATCCATCTCTGACACGAATAGTCTCTGGAAGAGACCAAAAATAAAAAGATGTAGGGAGGTCCGCGTGTGTCGGGACCCTACTTGAACCTGATGACTAACTTTTGTTTGACATCCGCGTTACACACATGCACACACGAACCACATGTACGTTTATACAGGTGCGTCCATCACACACGACCTTTTACTCGTACACGTGTCTCCCACCCAGTGCCACCTTTGTCGTGAGACGCCCCTCTCGGTCTCCACTCATTGTCAAAGGCCGCTCGGTTCCAGACACACGCCGAACCTGACGGCCGGCGCCCTCTGAGTCGCGACAGGAAAGACACGGTCACTTTACGGGTCGGGTCCACGTCTCCGTCGAGTATTTATCGACCCCACAGACTGTCTCGGTAGCGATAACAGTAGCGGACCTGTTAGTGTCGTGTGTCGTAGGCTCCTCTCCGCCTGCTGAGGTCCGTCGCCCTCCCGGACCCGCAGGCGAGAAGACAGACTCGGACTCCACGTCCGACAACCCAACTCTTCGCCCACGTCTGGCGTAACGTCTCGTCCTCGACGCACCATACCCCGGCACTTAGATCTGGTCGTCCCCACCTCCCGGCGAAGGTCTCGGACGTCCGGGTGCCCACTACGACCCAGACACACACACTCCCTCTGTACTTCCTCGACCTGCACAGGGTCTTCCTTCCGTCCTTACTACCAGTGGGATGTAGGACCGCAAGTCCAACCCCTCGTCGGGGAACCGGACTTTCGTTCGTCGTCTGTAGTCAAATCGGGTCTCACAGGGTGACCTTCACCACCGAGTCCCTGGGAGAGACAAATCCCCGTGGAGTACTACTTCCCTCCAACGAACGCCCGGCCCCGTCCCCCCTTCCAAAACAGGGCCGGCCCCCAACCCGGAAGAGGTCCGGTACACCGATCTTTTACCTCGACCATTACCGGCTCCAACGGAGGTCCGCCAGGGGGTCCGACCGGACAGGATCCCAGACCTGAGGACCCCAGGTCTGACTCGAGAGGAGTGGGGGTGGTAGGTTAAGAGGTGAAAGGGTCCGAACCCACAGAGGAGAGAGGGACAGCAGAATTTTCGGAGTAAAGAACGGATAGATGGCTGAAGGAGGGTAGAAGAGAGACGACCTAGTGAGGTGCGTTGGACAGGAAGGCGTCGATGACACCTCTCCGGGTCAGATGAGACGGTTCGACTGGTTCGGGTGGAGTCACGGGGTTATTCAGGAGGTTCCCGAAGGACAGGAGGTCCCAGGACTGACCTCTGGGGAGTGCGGTCGTAGACCAACCCGGAGGGGTACCGAGGATGGTGGAGGACGGGGAAGAGGTAGGAGTGGAGGTCGAGGATCTCAGGGAACCGCCGAGGATCCCAGTGTCTCTCTGTAAGACACAGACAGACAAGTCCTGTGGGACACGGGGTGACGCAAACATGGCCGACAAAGGAGTCGGACCTGGGGGGCTAGGGACGAGGAGCCGGGGTAGGGTGGACCGTCAGGGTCAAACGGAAGTGGCAAGGGTCCTAGGGAGCCGGAGACGAAAGTCGCGGGAGACACGACTATGGAGCCACCGCCACGAGTAGTGTACACAACCCCCTGACGACTACACGACAGGGAGAGACGGGGCACGGGGTGGGGTCCGGTCCAAAGGGAGGTCCTCTCCACGTCCCGGAAAGTAGGAACGGACCGGTCGGACCCCCTACGACGGCCGGAAACGGGGTCGGAGACACCAGCACGTGTTACGGGCCGGAGTCCCGACCCCTGTCTCAGGAGAGACTCCGACCTCGGCGACCCCTCACCACAAGGGACCACACCGTTGCGACCTTCTCTGTCTTCGGGGGGTCGACATCCTCGACGGGGGCCGAGGGGAAGAGACCCTGTCCGTCCCCTCGTCGGAACTCCTTCCTTCCGTCCTTTCACGGAGACCAGAATCAGAACGACGGGATCGCTCGGGTCCCTGACCGCCACAACACACCCACACTCACCTCCCCGTCCCACCCTCGACAGTCGACTCCCCCTTCTCGTCGGCGCCCCGGACACGTGTGCCGTAAAGGTCGCAAGGTCTTAAGCCGGAAGAGATTAGCGGTAGCTGTAAGGCAAGGTATCCGTGAACCCGACTGTCGACCGGAAGAAAATTATCGGTGTTCATAAGACCCGTTGTAGGATTAGAGTCCCGTAAGTATCGGTCGTGTATGTGTCGAACGTCGGGGCGGGGGTGAGTCCATGTAGGGCAAAGGTCAGCGTCTCTCCATGTACGGTGAGTGTGAACCAGTGTAAGAGTCGAATCTCGTCTGTGTAATCCCGTCGTGAGTTTGGGTTCGGGACACCGCAGTCTTCCTGTCTTTCGTGCACGGCCCGTGTGCCAGTGTGTGCAAGTGTGTGTACGCTATATGTAAGTAGCGTTATATCTGTGACGGTGGACGACACATGTTCGTCTGTTCCAGTGCGTTGTGTGTACGCGAGCCCACGTCAGTGTGAGTCCGAACGAGTCTTGTAGAACCTCAGTGTCTCTAAGGGGGGTTCTGGGGGTCCACCCGTTCCCTTTCGACCCTCCACGTCCCTCCCCCACTAAGGGTCTCCAGTAACCCGGACGGGGGGGAAAGGACTGTTGAGGGACCCCATGAACGAGGACAGGGTGGCAAAATGTCCAACCCTGGGTCAATGGAAGGGCCCTCGGAGACTCCGGACAGGGACCCCGGACCCTTCCCGGAACCGAAGGTGTAGCAGGTCCGGGACTGACGTCCCCCTGGTAGGCGAGTGAACGACCGGTCGGGGGGTTCGTCGACAACGAAGACACAGGCAGGTCGGGACCCCTTCCCCTTTCAGCGACACTCCACTCCCCCGTAAACGTCGTAGCGAAGGCGGGGGAAGGACCGGTCCGGAAAGAGGTAAGAGGGATGTTAGCAAGTAACCCCACTTCTAGTACTGTGACAAACGTCCCGACGACCAGTGGTTTGGGAACGTTTGACACTCACGTACACGATCCCACACACACACACATGTACGAAGACACTAAAGAATTGTGTACCCGACTCACACAGAAGTACTCCAAGATCCGAAGAGACTTGCCTATTCTAAGTGAGGAACGACACGGGATGTCGTCAAGTCCCTAAGACTGTCGAGGAGGGAGTCGGGGAAGTTGACTCTGGGGGTCCCTACCCCCGACACCCTTCTCCAGTCTCCTTCGAGAACCACTCCGTCCGTGTTACTACCTCCTCGACCCTGTCTTCGGGTACCGTGTCCCTTGAGAGAACCCCTGGAGCCCCCCGTAGTGTCAGGGTCCGGGGCTCATCCACGACCGTCCGACCATCGAGGATACCGACTGGTGTTGCACCTCCCAGTAAGTGCCCGTGGGGTAGATCATACGTCTCTACTACCGAAAGGGAAAACCTCTCCTGTGTCTCGGAGTCTCTCCCACTCACCGGACGTATTCGAGTGTGTCACTCTGAACTTGTGTCCATGGGACCGAGGTCCCTGTCACAAGGAAGGCGACATAGGAGACTCGAGGAGTTCCTCCTCGTCGGAATTGTTACTCCTACTACCCGAACTCGAGCGTGGATGGACAGAGAGATCTTCGGGTAGATCCCTTCTTTACGAGTAGAAAAACTAGACTCTGAGATTCCGGGACCCTATCCCGACCATCCCTTTTCTCGACCGGACCTTACCCTTCTGGGTACAAGTCAGGTCCGGGACGACGACTCACTGGACCCCGGTTGTACAACGGAGGGACTGAGATCACGGGGACGGACCGTCCCTCCTAACATACACCCTTCCGGTACACCTCCACGACTCCCCGAGAAGGACGGTCACAGGGTCCAAGGACTCCCAAGGACTGAGAGTCTCCGTCCGGACGGACCTCCGGACTCCGACCTGATTAACTCCTTTCTACCACGGTCAGTCACTCCCGGGCGGAGGAATGGTGGAGTGAGAGTCTCGGGTCCCTACGGACCGCGGAGGCAGGTCTCTAGGTCGACTCCAGGCTCCGGACCGACGAGTCGCACCTTGCCACGCACCTCGCCATTGACCACATGTCCGGTCACGCGACCGGGCTGTGCGGGTCGTCGTGGGGGTCCGTCCCGTCCACGACCCGCTACCGGTCAGACCTTCCTGTTGTACAGTCCAATCCCCCTACCTGTCTGTCTGAGCTCCTCTACCCCATCCACCTGCCTGACTGTGACCCGTTTACCTTCACCCGGTTCTCGGTGACCCCTCAGCCCCTGTAAGTCTGTGACCCCGATACTTCTACCTGTCTCTCTGTGACCCAGGTACCTGTACCTCCGTCTCGGAATCCCGCCGTCCAAGTCGGTCTCCGAGCCAAAATCGGGAGTTCACCGACCGGGTTCGGTGTTGAGACGCTTACCCCAGGTTCTTGTGGGGACTCGACGGAGACTCGATTACCTGATTCCGGACGTCGACCGGAGACGTCCCGGCGACTCAATGACTGTGGTGGTCCGTTTTCCTTCGTGACTTCCGGGGGAGCACCTTCTCCGGTCGGGACGCCCCTAAGATAGTCGTCTCTCACGAGGCCCAGTCTTGGTCAGGGTCCGGCGATGGTGCCGGGAGTCTCGTCTTATCTCGAGAGCGGCGACGATAGAGAGGTCCGACAGTGACAGACCCCGGAGAGAAACACCAACCGTCGTGACGGCTAGTCGGTAGGACCAGCGGAGAACCGGAGTCAAGACTTTCAGGGTCAATCATGACCTGTGACGGGTCCCTCGAGACTACAGGGGGTCCGACTCGGGGGATCCTTCGACTCCGGCGTCTCACCCAGTGTGGTCGAGGTCTAGGGTGGGTTCCAGTACTCGACAAACATAAGGGTTACGTCTATGTTTCCTGTCCTTTCTACCGATCGGAGGCGGGGGTAAATATCCGGGTCCGGGAGGTACCGGTACTCCCACCCGGACCCCTAGACCCGGACCCAGGACCACCTCCCAGGGTGGACATGAACCCCACCCACTACCGCATTTACTACCCCAACATCTACCGTCTCCGGAACCGTTACTGTCGACCGTGGCTCAAGTACATCCCGCAGTCCTATACACGCATGGATCCTGTCTCTTCGACTCCAGGGGAACGGTCGACTGGGAGGGACCTCTGAGGTGTTGGGTGGGCAGGAGAGTCCGTGGAAGAAGAATCCGGTTGGTTCGGAACGGTCCCGTGTCGGACCGGACCAGGTTTCGCCGTGTTGATTCAGTAAGGGTCCCCTACGTGACACTACGGTTCCTCTTAAGACTAGACTTCACTTACCCTTGGGTCCCTCGTCCACTCCCTCCCCACGACTCTTCTACACGGTCTCACCCTCCAAGAGTCGTCCAGGGTGTCGAGGACCCTCCGACACGACGACGGTCACTGGGGGAGGGGAGTGGGAGTCACTGAGCGGGAGACTGGTCGGGAGGGGTGTGGGGTAGTTTGGGACTGCGGCCGACGAGGGACCGAGAAACCCTCAATAACGTAGCCTGACGGACTGTCCCCTGGTCCCGCGAGGACGTGTCTTTTCGAGAGTATCGGTTTGTGGACTTTCCCAAGTACCAAGAGTGACAGAGTGTCACGAATGGTGCAGACCGGTCACAGGTACGGCACGTCCACAGTTTCAGAGGTCTGTGATCGGTGTTCTTTGGTCTTCGAGACCCTCTCGACGCACAAGGGGTCCCCAGACCTTCCTGGGCTGTCGGGAACATCCGGGAGTCCGGTTTGGGTGACACCGGGGCTTGAGGACTCGTACAGAGAATCGTGGAGGTCCTTACTCCGTCCGGGTCGAGCCCACCCCGCAAAGTGTCGTCGTCCCTCTTATTCCGATGCTCCGACCTGGATTCCACACTCCTACCGACCGAACCCGAACCTGACCCCTCCCTCTCCGACGGGGTCCCAGGGAAATGGGAAGAGGGTGGGAAGGTCGGGGGCCGGGTCAGGGAGTCGGAGACGAGTGGGCCGTTTCGGGTAGTCCCGCTGCCACCTCATCCCCCGGGTCCTCTCGTGTTTCTCTTCCTACTGGTCGTTGAGCTAGAACCGGTAGAAGGTGAGTAAGACGTCGGCGACGGCGACGGCCCCCGTGAGTGACGGTGCGAGCGTCCGGGGCTTTCAGACCTCTCGAGATCCTTCGCACGTCTCAGACCCAGACTGGGGCGAGTCGAACGTCACTCACGGTCCCGGTGCCGATGATACTCCCTCGGAAGAACCTGGACCGGCAGGAAAGGCACGTCCGCCGGGACTGTGGACCTTTCGGGGGGCACTATAGGTCCGATTCGACGGAGGGACACGAAGATGGACGCCACAAAAGAGAAAGGGGGTCTGGGGAACCGGTTCAGACTTCGGGAGAGAAGTCTTCTGGGATAGAGGACTCTGAAAAACTTCGTGGCTCAAACGTGGTCAGACATCCTTGGGTGGGGTACTTGTGGACACGACTCGACCAGAAACGGGTAGATTCGGACCCTCACGGGACCCCCCGACCTACGTCTGACTCGGTGTCCTTCGGGACAGGAGGAGGGTAGCCTGGGGAGGAACACGGGTCGAGAATGACCGGGCAGAGAGCCTACCGGAACTTCTACTTCTACATCGTCATTTGCTACCGTTCGTTCCCCTCCTTCTTCTGCTTCGTCTTCTCGTCGTACCACATCCGCGCCTGGCTGCCGCACTTCGAGTGCATCAGGGTCCTCGTTCTCCAGTCGTCTGGAAGCCCGTGCATCCGTGGACCCTTCGTCCCCGTCCCACGAGTCGGAAGTCCCGTCACGACTGGGTCCAAGGAGTAGGTCGTCCCCGACACCTACACCCCAGACTCGAAGAGTTTGTGACCGGGGCCGGGGTCGGGACCGGGGTCGGGACGCGTCGTCTCGTTTCTTTGACCCGTGTCAACCCTCAAAAGGTTCGACCACGATAATCTTCTGTCGACCACTTCGGGTGACGACGGGTTAGAATGGTCAAACCTTCTATCTGGAGTGGTGTCGGGGTCCCAGAATAAGGGAGTCTGAATTCGGTCGAAGGACCAGGACGGAACCTTCCTATCCACGGACGACGATTGGGAAGATCGACGACTTCGGAGTGTAGGGTTGGGAACGGACAGACTACATAGCGTTTGAGTCGTAGTCTACGTGGACAGTGAAGGACGGTCAGTCCTTGGTACACCAGAAGGGAAGACATAAACCCCTTGCCTCGGGTCCAATCGGAGACTAGCGACTACCACGTCGGAGTCAAGGGGAACGACGATCAGTACGGGGGACTTACAGGTAAATGGACTCCGAAGTCGTTAGGGGACCGGGGAGGACGGTCGAACCCCTGGGTTCAGGTGGATGGACAGGGAACTTGTACGGGGAGGGTTTAATAGAAGGACAGGGGACTAAGGTACTCGGGTGAATGAGGTCGGTTTCTTCCCGCCGTCTGAGGTTCGATCCCGCATCTCGGTCTGGGGGTCGTCCTGCTCGCGGCGGGCGGAGAACCTGTGGTAGGGCTGCCACCGGTCACCCGCGCACTAGTGGTCCATCGCCAGGTCCCGCTACCGGCAGTCCCATTAGTACCTCCACTACGGTTTCTCTCGGGGTGTCTTCCGTATCTTAAGTGTCGGACACCCGTTTTGAGGGACTGGAGTCACGACCCGCCCCTCGGCTAGTCTATGGGCTCCCGTTCCTCCCACACACCTACCACACACGAATCGAGGGCACGACCGGAGAGTTCCTTTTGTCCGGACACAAGGAGAGTGGGACGGACGAACGTAGACTGTCTCCGAACACCTTCGGAGAACGGTTGAACACTGAGACTCCCCCCACGATGGGTGGGTACCGGGTCCTTCTCGTATAGTGGCAGAATAGACCCGGTGGGAGGTGACACCTGTAGGGACCGGGGTTGGGAGGAGGAGGGGGGTCGCCTTCCCTTAAGGTTCACAGATGGACGAAGAGGTTTCTCGGTGACGAATATCTCCGACGACCGTTTCTTCTGCCCCCGGACTCACTTCCTGTACTCCTTCAGCGACTGCCGCTCCAACTATTACTTGTACAACCGTCCGCAGGCCTCCGGAGACGAGGACCCTCCCCAGTCGACGACAGTCCTCCTCGAAGACGACCCCTCGAAGGGCGCTTGTGTACACGTGTACGGACGCGTGGGTACGTGTGTGCACACGAACGGGAGTCCGTACTCGACGACCCGGTGTCTGGTAGGGCGACGGGTCGTTCATGGTCGGTTTGTCGAGACCTCGGACCGTAGTGCCCGTCTCTTCACTCTGGGGCGCTCCGTCGTCGAGTACGGAGAGAGCAGGAGGGGAGGGTCGTAGAAACGTCAAGAGTGGGAGCCCCGACCGTTTCCCCTCTCCTCGACTGCTACCGCAGGTGCCCAGTCCATGAAGGTCCTTGGAACAGAGAATATTAGTAGGTAGACACACAGATAGGGGGAGGAAGTAAAAGGCCATTCGTGTGACTTCGCGGGTGGGTACTTCGTCGAACACCAGTGTTCTGAGTCATTCACCGTGTCCGTCCCAAGTGAGTAAACGACCCGTGGTGTGTATATTTTGGAATGAATTAGTAGTGTAACTGAGGTACTTCATTCACTGTTGAGGTAAAACGTCTATTCTTTTCAACTGAGTCTCCTCTATTCATTAGACGAATTTCAGTAAAGTCGATTCCCAATAAGTGCGGAGGTGTACGGGTAGAGCCGGTAAGTCGACCACTCACCCCGTCCCTCTCTTCCTTCGGTTCCCACCACCCGTCCGGACCGACGACTTCCCGACCGCCTGAGTCCTAGGGATATGGTCCCGACGAGAAACTCAGGTCCCTTCTACGGGTGACCCCGTCCACTACCACCCCCACTTGGCTCAGTCTCATTTGTCCGTCTCCACACACAGGATGTCTCCCCCATCCCCCACGTGGACCCCGGGTTAGCCTATGCGGTGAGTCCAACGGGACCTGATGAAACCCCGAGGAAAGGACCGAAACTTCCGATCCGAGTTGTCACGGGACCGTCTCAACCGTGGTCTTAAAGTCAGGGCACAAGACGGGGTAGAGAAGGACCGACCGACGGGAGCCACGGGTCCGAGGGTGGGACGGTTGGCCCGTGGACGTCTTCCATATCTACTGGCAGTCTAAAGGGTCGTAGGGGCACTCAGGGTGGTCGTCCTAGTGGCACGGGTCCCACATCACCCGCACCAGACCTTGTAGTTGGCACCCCTTCCCCTGGGTCCGTCGTCGGACCCGGGACTGACGGACACTTCTCTGTCTCTTTATTCCCGTAGGGAACTGGAGTAGTGGAGGTTTATCAGGACTCTTCTTCTCAATCCCAAGGGTTACCCCGTCTATTTTTGACGGGGTCACCCCTTCCGAATCTCACCGTTTTGGTAAACGAGTATGTCGAACGTCCATCGAGTCGACCTTACCTTTGTACCCAGAGGGATTTCAACTCGGGTTCGAGGATACCGGGGCTCTGTTTTCAGAAGAGCCTCATTCGAATCTAATGGACAACCTCCGACCGTCCTGTCTGTGTACAAACGGTTCGTCCCTGTACCGACCTCCCTGAGGTACAAAGGATCTCTTCCGTCTCGGGAGAGGATCCACCCAAGGAGGAGAGACATACCCGGGGTAGAGTTTGCGGACTCTGCCAATCGTTTACATAAGGTCAGGGGAACATGACACACCTCCGTGTCAGTTTAATTACTTACTTAAATTTTTTATTATTACAAAAAATTTTGTCTCTTAAATACCCCTTAAGAGACTGGCAGGTTACCAATTCCTGAAACACAAAGGTGACGTCCCCCGTGTCCAAGTTAAGAACCAGTTCCTTGATCCTAGAACGTACGACACACCAATTTTTATTTCAATTTTTTTATTTTTCTTTTAAGTCGGGAGGGTTCAGTGACGTCCCTCCAGTAGTAGGATCTTCCGGTCTTGTTTCCCGGAATTTCTGTCGACGAAAGGTCCCTGCCCTCACCGAAGTAAAGACAGGACGGGACCGAGGGTATCGATTACCTCGGAAGGGAAGGACAGGTCTTGGGCCCGGTAGTAGGGTGTCGGGACTCCCGTCCGAGTAGTGAGGGGTCCACTGCCACCCCTACAATGCCCTACCGGGACCCGGACCGATCCTACTACCTCCGTCCTCTTCCGTGGTTGTGGAGCGAGACCTGGCCCTGTTTAGGACTCCGGGTCTCATTCGGAAGGAGAGACCTTCCGAGACCCCCGTAGGATGGTGGAGGTCTTTCTTTACCTACCCGGTAAGGTTGTGAAACAGGGTATTCCGACGGAAAGACAAGGAGCCTACGAGAGGTACCACTTCATTTTGAACGGTGTGAGAGGAGATAACCAGAAAAACGCATCCTGTCCAAGCCTCTCCAAGTCATTGTACGGGTGGTAGGGTCTCGTCTCGAGTCCGGAAGGATAGAGGGACAGTTTCGGGGACAACAGGGATCCTTCCCGTGGTCCCCTCCCCTCCCTCCGAAATGTACGTGTGTAAGCGGGGTCCGAATGGCACCCCGACTACCTGCCTCCCACCGGGTCCGACCTCCGCGACGAGGCCCTCGACAGGGTGGACGACCTCCTCCGACCCCACCGGTCCGTCGACCTAAGGACATGGCCCGGGTCGCCCCGAGAACCGGGACTTCCTCCCAAGTAGGACTCCACCCGACCAGGAAAGAGTTCGGGTGTCTTTTTAGTTCCCGTGGTCCTCGAGTCCTGTAATCGACACGGGTCGGAAGGTTTAAAGGGGTAGGAGTCGTGGGGAAGGACCAGACGGCCGACAGACGAGGACACAGGACGCACCTGGGTCGGACCTCGACAAGAACCCCCACCACCGACGAGACACAGGTCACTTCGTGTTTCCTCTCTCACAGTGTCAATACCGCTGACTGGTAGTGTCCCAGGCAGGGGTGGAAATTCATCGTCTCGACCCGCACGTGTACGGGTAGGTGAGCCGCGGAGCCGAGGGAGTCTGTGTCCAGGGACTTCCACTGTCATGCGTACACACTTACACACGCTCACACACACACACACACACACGTCCCTCGAACTCTCACACACAGACACACTCACACACAGACACATATAATGTCTCCTCTAGCGGTCTGAGACCGAGAGCCTGAAGCAGGAAGGGAGGCCCGTTTAAAGAAAAAGGGATTCGAGTGGTTCATGTCGAAGACGGTGGGGATTCTGGGGGGTCGAGTCCCAACAGACACCTCGAATATGAGTCGGAAAGGTGACCCGTGGGATGAGAGTGTAGACGGGTGTAATGGGTAGTGGGGAAGTGTCGGTAGGGCGTATCCTGGTTCCGACCGGTGGACTCCAGTGTCTGCGTCTTCGATTCTCCTACACGGCCTTATATCGTGTTGACCCCCCTCTAGTCTAGTATTCCGTTAAAAACAAACAACGAAAGACTAGTATTTGAAAAAAATAACTTCACATTTATCCTTTTTCTTTGTTTGGGGGGTGTTTCGACCATCTTTGGACCCTCGAAGGGGTCCGGACGTCCGGGCCGGACTTCGCTCACTCACAGTCTCCGGCTCCCGGTGTGAGTGGAGACCTCGTGTCACTCTCGGCACCTCGACCTCTCCTGCCCCCGACGCGTGAGACGGAGGTCCCTACAGGATACGTCAGTGACACAGGACCCCGTGTCCCGGTTCTAAACTTCTCGGGACCTCACCTCTCTATACGGGACAGGAGAAGGAACGGGGGTTCAGAAATGCTTGTCGAGAGGCTCTCGGGGTCCAAGCCCGTCGGTCCCGCCCGCTACGGATGGTTGTCCACGGTCGAGTACCGAATCTACGCACAGGAGGGGGTCCGGGGAGTGATGTCCAAGTGGTACCACTACCCCCACCGACCTCCTTCTTCGAGTCCCGTCCCAGTTTGTCCCACCCCAAAGATTCCTGGTCAGGGTGGTCAAGGGTGGGACCAATCACGTGTGCGGGAGTCTCTGCCTGGATTGTAAGAAGGAGAGGGTCACGACTCCGACTTGAGTCCCGAGTCGTTGTGGGTGACCGAGAACCACGAAGACACCGGGGCCCCAGGGGTCGACTGTCATCTTGTCTGTGTGTGTGTGTCGAGAGAGAGGTTCCGGAGGGGGAAAGAGGACGGGCAGAAGAATGTTGGGTAAGAAGGACGACGTTGCGATTTCCACAAACCTTTGTGTCTAAGGTGGTCCATTAGGATACGAATTGGGAAGCTACCGAAGGCAACGAGATTTCAGTATCTATTTCTGACTTACACCGTTCCGCCACTCCTTTTAAGATGTTTGCGGTGGGTCCTATATCCCTATTCTGCACCCAAAATAACCCCTTTGATTTCGTCGTTCTCAGTCGTTCTTCTCCACACGACAGACGGTGAGTCGCAGACACACGTGTCCAGTCCGGCAGGAGTGTCCCCTGACATACGGGTCCGTTTCTGGATGGAGGGGACGATGGCAGGGAAAACTTACGTTAGAGGTGTTGTTGGAACGAAGTTCTTTCTCGTCGGTTCGAGTCCGCGGTCCGTCAGACCCACACCGACGGTCGGCTCGTCCCTTCACAGACTCTCACGGTCGACGGTCGTGGACCTCTGAAAGGACCTTCAATCTAAGTCCAGAACCCCCTTCCCCTCAAGGCTAGTGCCCTCCGCCAGTTCAAGTCCACGTCTAGGAGGAGGACCACTCCTCCTCGGTCGAACCACCGACCACTGGACTCGGAGACCCGGGTGGGTCTCCTGTCGTCCCTAAGGTCCCCGACCTCGACTGGGGTCCCACGGGGTCCCTTTCCCCCGAGTGTCGTCCCGCCCCCTCGACGTCGGAGGCACCCCTGTACCGACGGCCGTCTCTACGGTGCCTCTTGTGCCATGTTTACGGGTGGAGAGGGGAGAGACTAGAGGGTAGGAAGAGTCCACAGAGTGTCGTCGGTTCGGATGGACCTTCGGTCTTCATCCCCCCCGGACTCTCTACTCCAAGAGAGGGTGTTTCGTTTCGTCCCTTCCCAATGCCTCAGGTGCACTCAGTAGGGAGGCGCGGTGGGGGTCACCGGTGTCATCGGTCACCTGTCACATACAGGGGAGGTCGGGGCCGTGGCCGGTCCTCTAGTCGGGAGAGTGAAGTGGACATCTACAACGAGAAATTGCAAAGGGGGGTAGGGTCCCCGACGAGTGCCTCTGGGCCGGACACGGGACCCACCCGACACCACGGTCGGCGGATAAGTCGGAGGTGCAAAGGGGACCGGGTCGGGTTCGGTGGGAAGACAAATTGGACCGGATCCTCAAATACCTGCTAGTGTGGGTAAGGGGGGTGGTAGGGTGAGCGGGACGGTCCCTCTAGGCTTCCACAGCACGCGGGAGCGGGTGTCGAGATGTGACTAAACGAAAGACGAGAAGTGTGAACCGACCACACCGACCTCCACCCTTTTCGAAAGGTCCAGGGAGTGAGTACCCCCTCGTGGTCCCTGTATCCTTCCCCCTCCGGACTCTCGAGGAGACCCTACTGTTTCTTCCGAACCCGTAGACGCGCCGGTCCCCGGTCCCTCCGTCCTCATACTACAAACTACAATCTAGTGCGTCCTTAGTCTTTGCAGAGACTGTCACCCGGGAGTCGTCTGTACATGGACGTGAACAGCTCCCTACCACCGGTTGGTCGTCGCACCGTGACGGGTGTCCCGGGACTACTGCTGAAATCTATGTCCAGAGGGCTCAAGGTCTTGAGGACAGGAGACGTCTCTTCGACATTTTCAGGAACCTCCTTTTCGGAGTACCAGGGCGCAAAGACACCAAGACCGGTGTCGTGGGTCGTGGGTCGTGGGTCCCTCCCTCCGTCCGGAAGGACGGGAGGTCGGACCGGATCGTCTGTCGTGTCATTACGGTGGGGGTAGGACAGGTGAGGACCCCTGGTCAAAGGAGTGGGGCTACGACCGGCCCTGACAGACCAATGGGTCTCTGAGAACCCTTTGAGGGACGTCGACAAAGGTCCCCTTATAATTCACAGAGTCACTTGTGCTAGGACGTCCGTGGACCGGTTGGCGAGTGGACCTGGGAGGGAGTGGTCCTTGGACGGCCTAAGGTCCGTTTGGGACTATCCTATCCCGGGAGGAAGGAAGGGAATCGGACTCCCTCTCTGGCATTTACGTCTTCGAGTCTTTTAGGAACGAACATACAACGGAACGTAGTATATCGGCCCCATCGAGACGGGAAGATCGACGGGACCCGAATTCTCACGGTAAGTAAGGGGGTGTCGGACCGGACGTGGACGGGTGACCCTCTATCGGTCAACTGGACTACCAGGATTATTACAGAGACACCGGCTGGAGACAGACACCACGAGAGAGGTGGGAATAAAGGGAAGACCGGTGAGGGTGACTCAAGAGAAGATGCGTCGGACACGATCGGTTCACCCCGCCCCGTCCCGTCCTCCCCCTCTCGACGTCCCGTCTCAGATGTGTCGCGACGCCCCGACAGAAAACACCGACGAAGGACCCAGACTGCGGAGTACCAGGACGACCGGGTCCGCGAGTCCCGAGAGGGGAGACTGAGGTGCAAGGTAAAGACGACTAGGCACGCACAGTAAAGTCACTCAGGCCGGGTCCTCAGAAGTCGAAGTAGGGGTAGGACCCCGGTACGGAAGTAGTTTGTTGACGTTGCCCCGCGGTTCGGGACTCGGCCGTGATGAGTGACGCCGACGAAGGGGCGAAATCTCCCTCCGAAGACAACTCCCTCAGGCCCGGTCAATCATCCACACTCCCTCCTGAGTCCTTTGTTCTTCCTTTTGCATCGCTTATCACTTCAGCGAGTCAGTTCAGCGAGTCAGCACAGGCTGTGAAACGCTGGGGTACCTGTCATCGGTTGGTCCGAGGAGGCAGGTACCCTAAAAGGTCCGTTCTTATGACCTCACCCAACAGTAAAAGAAGAGGTCCCCTAGAAGGGTTGGGTCCCTAACTTGGACCAAGAGGGCATAACATCCGTCTGCGAAATGGCAGACTCGGTGGTCCCTTTCGTATTCATTCCGACTTTCTTGTTTGGAAATAGATCTCTTGACTATTGTATGAGATCTTCCCGTACACCCACAATTTTTTTTTTTTTGTTGGGAAGCTCACCCACCAGGACATAAAGTGTATCGAACCCGTGTGTGTCTTCGGGTAGTTTTCGTTCTTAAACGATGACCTGAATTGCTTTAAATCTCACTCACTTGACCCACTTGCATCAGTTTTTTATGGTTGAAGGTCAACATTTTATCGATTCTGGACGCTGCATCCCAAGTCTACCAATTATTATGACATAACATATAAACTTTCAACGATTCTTTGATCTAGAATTTTCAAGAGTAGTGTCCTTTTTCTAAAAAAACGACAGAGAGTATGTCCCAATAGTAATGGTAGAAAGATTCAGACACCCTCTACCTCTCCCTCCCTACTAAACCCTCTTACCGTAACTTTGTACATATTATAGTATATACTTTACTTAGTGGTCAGGTCCAAACTACGTACTATGTCCTACGAACCCCGACCACGTGACCCTACTGGGTCTCCCTACCATGCCCCTCCCTCCTGCCTCCCCCCAAGTCCTACCCCTTGTGCACATATGGACACCGTCTGTGTACAACTACATACCGTTTTGGTTATGTTATAACATTTCATTAATCGGAGGTTAATTTTATTTATTTAAATATGAAATTTTTTCTTGAATTTTTGATTTTTTGTTTTTTTTATTTTTCCTTGCTGTATTTTTTTTTTTCTTTTTCTAAACATTGATACACACCATTACCTAGCCTCTTCCGTTACCGTGGAGTGAGGTTATGAGAACGGACCCTTTAGGGTACCTGCCTCCTCGGACCATCCGACGTCAGGTACCCCAACGATTTTCAGCCCGTACTGACTCGCTGAAGTGAAAGTGAAAAGTGAAAGTACGTAACCTCTTCCTTTACCGTTGGGTGAGGTCACAAGAACGGACCTCTTAGGGTCCCTGCCCCCTCGGACCACCCGACGGTAGATACCCCAGCGTGTCTCAGTCTGTGCTGACTTCGCTGAGTCGTCGTCGTCGTCGTCACCATTACCTGCCATTGATCTGACTAGCACTAGTAAAACGTTATATAGGTTTATAACTTAGTAATACAACATATTATATTGCAATACAGTACTTTTATTACAATACAGACAACATAGAGTTAATTTTTTTTTTGTACTTTGAGTAAGGAACCGTGGAAACTGTAAAAGATCAACTCGTGAGATTAACCCGTGTGTCTTTCCGAGCTAGATGGGATCCTTAATGATATGTGAAAAAGACTAGAAAACCACTATGCGACCTTGTCGTCCTTTTTGTTAAAAGAAGAAGTCTTAAAAATCGACCCCTGAAGGCACCACCAGGTGACCAATCCTTAGACGGAAGGTTACGTCCCCTGTACCCAAGCTAGGGACCAACCCCTTAATTCTAGGGTGTACGGCGTCCCGTTGATTCGGACACTCGGTGTTGATTTCTTCGCACGTGTGGTGTTACTTCTCGCACGCACGGTGTCGTTTGCAGGGCGCACAGTGTTGATTGTGAGTTACGTCGACTTATTTATAAAATTTTTTAACAAGACATAGACAAATTCTTTTTAGATTTACCACGTACAAATGTTTTTGCGCATGTATATTTCGATATGTGTAATTTACATAATCTTATCGGAGGACACCTCTTCCACCAGTACTCTCACCCCTTACCCCTATTTTTTCCTTTATTTTCCCTTTTTTTCTGATAATTTTTTTTAAAAAAAATCGACTAGAATTGGTGTTAGGAATCGACAAGGGGTACCTCACCTCGTAAAAAGACTCCCGTCCTCCTTCCCTCCTTCCATGCGTGAAACTGAATCCTGTCAGGCCTCTCTAAAGACTGACGAGTCTCGCGTGTCCACATTAGATGTTAATCGATCCCTACAAGAATGACTTCTCACTAAGACCTATATTCCACACGGACCCAGACAAGGGTCACTGGTGGGGTGTTCGGGAGGAAATAGACTCGTACCGGACTCACCGTGGCCTCCTGAAGACTTACTTTTAGGACGTAACTGTAACCTAAACAGAAAGCTACACTGACATCTGTACAGTCGAAACCCTCGTCTTAGGACTTTGACATTTGTGACTTAAAGGAAAGTGCAGACGGGTCGTGACGAGGATAGGTATTCCCGGACCCTTCATTGTTCGTTGTAGAGACTCTGAGTCAAAGGAGTCGGGATCTTACTCCGTTACGACGACGACGACGATTCAGCGAAGTCAGCACAGGCTGAGACACGCTGGGGTATCTGCCGTCGGGTGGTCCGAGGGGGCAGGGACCCCGAGAGGTCCGTTCTCGTGACCGCACCCTTCCGTGACTTAGACGAGACAAGTATTCCTTCGCATATCTCCTGTGATCGTTCGACGGGGGTCTCAGTCCCGGGGTCCGATTGTCCCCGACAGCACGGACCTCGACGTTTAAAACCTGTCGTGTTTGTAAACGTAGTAGTGGCCTCTTGTCACCCTAGGAGATCTCGACGTGGCGGCACACCTTGAAACACTAGAGCCCGTCGAGAAGAGGAGACTCGGAGGAAAGAATGGATATTTTACCTCTGTCGTCACAGTCGGAGTAACCGAGGTTGCTAATTTGACTGTTCTCACTGTGTCACTTAATGGACTGTGTCACGGACCTCGAGTCGTCCGGACCCGTCACGGTCGGGGGTACAGAACGTGGACCAACGACTCCGACTCCGACCAATGGGCCGGAAGGGAAGAAAGAGACCCCGGGTCCTTCCAGAACAGTGTCCGGTAAACCACCGTCTCACTCAGGGATGGGTCTGGGAGGCCCTCGCCCGTATCCTCGTTGTCCTCCTTTCCGTCCATACGCCCGGTGTCGGGAAAAAGGTCTCACCCCTTCCCTCGACCGTACCCTCGACCGTACCCTCGAACATCGGTTCGTGCGGTCGGGGTATCGGAGGTCCCGGGGGTCGAGGGGATGGAAACCCTCGGCGCCCCCAATCAAGAAACGTCCGTCACTCACACAACCACCCCTTCCACGAGTAAGAGAGGAAAACGTTTTGGTCGATTAGAGTCCTCTGCGATCGTCAAAGTCCGTCGGTCTCAATCCCCGACCACAACCGACCGCGGGAGGTGTAATCCCAGGAGTTTGCGTCGTCTTTCAACGTCCCAGGGGGGCCGGAGACAGGACAGAAAGGAAGGGACGAACCAGGCCAAGCCCGAGACCCGACTCGTGTGTCTACACGGAGACACTCTGAAGTCCCGGAGAGGAGAGAGAGGGGTGGGTCAAGAGGCAGAAGACGGAAGTGTGGGTCGAGGGTTCCGTGCGACCTCAGTGAACCCTGAAATTACTTAATTTGTGGATCTCGGGTTGGGGTCTCTGTCGAAATCGACCGGATCCCACACCGGATCCGTAACCCTAAAAATTTTTTGCGACGACTTGTGTTTCACCATCCGTGACTGGGGGTGGAAATACAGCCACGGTAAGTGCGTGGGTAGACCTGTGTGAGGACGGGAGGGTGGACGAGCGACGAGGAAAAGGAAGTAAACAACGATGACGAAACGTTTGAGAGACATACCAGTTCGGTGAGTTCTACCACCTAGAGAACGAGAGACATGTAAGGTACGGCCTGGTCGCGGACGAAGTGCGTCCAGAATCCGTACACTAACCGGAAGGGTACATGATCGAGGTCCGGGGTCGACAACTGTCAAGAGTAGTTCTCCCGCCACTCCCCGCACGGGAGGATAATCAAAGGGACCATTGATTACTCGGGGGGGTCTACAGTCAAGAAGACATTGACCATTAGAGAGGAAGGTGGTTGGGGGGTCCTCGTTTCTGACGACGGTACAAAATAGGTACCCGACGGTGTGTGATGCCACACAGGGAGGTCCCGGATCGAAGTCTGTCCATTCTAGGCGGAGGGTGGGTAATTTGGTACCTACAGAGATAACGACTGAGGACTCCCCACACCGGGTTGTGCTGAACGAGTCCCGTGACAGACCTAAGTCTGGAGTTGGTCGGACAAGCTCGGGGACTTTTCACCCCCTCTCCCCACCACTTCCTCCAGGTCATGGACGACGACTCTCGGTCTCCCCGTGTCCTCTCCTCGGACCACCGTTCCTCACTCTTTTCGTCTATGATACTCCATCCCCTGGTCCGTTCTCTGTCCTAAGAAACGGACCTCAAACACCCATCTCAAATTCCGTGGGTTCTTGAACCCACTCTTTTTTTTCCTATGACAACAAACGTGATTGGAGATCGACTTTCAATCGTAATGTAAGTAATATTTACACCTGTTTTGGGTACAGAAAAATGGACACTGAAACAATGGCCACCTTTAGTGACGGGGAAAAGATACTGTCTGTTACCAAAACGAGTAGTGATGAAGTCTTAACACACACGTGCGATTCAGTGAAGTCAGTACAGACCGAGACACGTTGGGATACCTGACATCGGGTGGTCCGAGGAGACAGGTATCCTAAGAGGTCCGTCCGTATGACCTCACCCAGCGGAACGAGAAGAGGTCCCCTAGAAAGACTGGGACCTTAATTTGGGTACAGAGGACGTAACGTCCGTCGAAGAAATGGAGACTCGGTGGTCCCTTCGGATACCCGGACGAATTTCGGAGGTGATCCAGAATAAAGACTAAACAATTCTTCGCGTGTATAATGAGGTAGCACTTAAATGATAAATTATAATTGATTATAATTGGCTAAGTGACATTAGTCAAGGGAAACATTAAGACACATAAAATAAAGTACGCAACTTTTGTAAGACCTTTTCCCGAAGTAAAATCCGACGTGTCGTGGGAGTTCCCCAGGGACCGTGTTATCCCCAATTCTTTGTACCTCATCTTCTACTCCGGTCCTCCACCGTCGGCACTAAGGTCCCTGATCTCCAGCGGAGGGAACCCGGGGGGGGTTCCCGGTGGACCTTCAGGGCTCTCGATGGGTAAGACGACCTTCCGAACCAGACACGGTCCGGGCCAACAAGTCCAAACGGACCCACGGGACTCGGACGGTCTCAGACCTTCCTCAAAGGACTGGAGATTCCGGGGTGAGAGGTGGGGTTGGGGACTCGGGACTGTGGACCGACGTGCAGAACGGAACGGGAAAGCAGCCTATTTGATGGTGGAACCGTCGGTCGTCTCGACTGGCTGTGTCCCTCCCGTCTCAGACCCCCTCCGGACCCGGTGGGTCTCTACTCTCCTGGGGTCCCACACCGTCAATGGGGTTCTGTCTCAGACTCGTACCCTCCACGGCAGGGTTCGTCCCCTGAGACTCGCCCACTCGACACGAACCCTGGTGCGGAGGGGCCTCTATTTCCTCGACGACCCGAAAGGCCCCTCCCGATCTGTCTCAGACCTCCACCTCTGTCCGATTGTCATACTCTGACTGAAGGTCGTACCTCCCCACCCCTTTCCCCCATGGACGAGGGGACGGGAAACTGTGTTTCCTCCGGGTCTGAGTGCGGGGACATCGAGTCTGGGAGGTCGGTCCGACGGGGAGACGAGAAAAGTGAGGGTCTCCGACGGAGTCGGAAAGGGACTAGTAGACTTTCACAGAGTCTTAGGATGAGACCTAACCTTTTCGGATTTAATCTTGTTTACTGGAATTAGACCCCTGAACTTTATTTTTGTAATCCAACTAAAATGTCTTGGGGTTCGTATTTTCGGACTTTCAAAAATTTCGTGCGGGTGTGAGAGGGGTGGGGAGGGATCCCGGAGGAGATTAGGGTCCAGATTAATTTTTCGTGTTAGTCTTGAAGTCTGGGGAGGGGGTTCATCGGTTCGGGACTTAATCAAAGGAGCCCAAGTTCAAAGACTGGAAATCTGAAGAACGTGTTTTTACTACAAAGGGGTGCTCTTTCTTACGTCCGAACCCCTAGGGATTCGTAACAAAAGTTTGAGTGACTCCCTTCGATTCGACGTAGAGAGAGGTAGTGCCCAAGACGACACGGACGGAGACCAATCACAGGGGCCTCCCCGACGGCAGGTCCTCCACACTCCAAAGACCATGGGGACTCGGGGGACTGTATTCGTTTAGAGGTAGGACCCAGGTCTGGACGACTCGTGTGTCTGTCCACAAACGTCCTGCACTCCCTTCTCAATTCGGAACTCCTCCTTCGACCGGAGTGTTATTGTCTCGGAGGGGCATGTAGTCTGGAGGACACGGGGACTCTTCCCACCTCCACGAGCAGACTCGTGCATACACGGAGTGCCTCTCGGTATAGTCGTCCTATAGGGTGACTTCTTGTCGAGGAACGGGGTGGGAAGACGGAGGGGGAGGTGGGAAGAGAACCCGGACCAGAGTCGGGAGGACACGAGTCTCTACCGAGGGTTGGTCTGGTAGGTCAAGAACTCCCGGGTGGGTCTGTTGGGGAAACGGTAAAAAAAAAAAAGAACGGTGAAAACTAATCTTTAAAGACCATGAAGTCTAGATTCTTGTGACCCACCTTTCCTGAGTTGACCAGGACCCTCACTCCACTCGTCTCATCCTTTCCCCTTTCCGTCAGTTTTCCTGGTAGAATCCGTTTCAGGGTCGGAGATGGACTAAGACACATTTAATGGTGACTCTCAACTGGGTTGGAGCTCCTTCCCTTCAAATCGAAAGGAGGTGATCGTCAGGAACCGATGTCCGACGAGACCTCTCCGTATCCGTAAAGGTCAAGTGAGGTCTCGGGTTCCTTGTTCCTTTGGGTCTACGGTCGCGAATCTTCTCCCACTCATGTGTCTTGACCACTTACCCCCGGTGTCCTGGACACGTCTCATGGGTTTTGAGGACGATGTGACTCGTTTATTAACCTTATTTTAAGAGGTTTTCTGTTGTCCGCGAGTCACCCCGTGTCCTAGGGACTCACCCTTCCTTCCAGTCTCCAGCAATCACCTGAGGGTCGAAGACCAGGTGGGAGAGACTCCCTCTTAGGTAAGGAGAGCTTCCAAATTGGAAGGTTTAAACAGTAGAAGAGAACTCAGGTGGTCTCGTAGGACAGGAGGTCAGACGTCTCGACTGACTGGGTATTCGACGATCTTCTCAGAAACCGGTTATAAAAGAGCGCACTGATACTACTGGGTTCATGAGTGGAGCGGTCGTGGGGACGGGTAGGTGAGATCGGCCGAAAGTCCTTCCTCTAATAGACCGTACGTCTTAAACATATTTAGATCGGTGACAAGGGAAAGAGGAACAACTGTCCAAAATCTCAACTGGACGTATCTGTACTTTCGAAGATCTTAAACGAAAAGACCGAAAGATCTATTACCCTATAAAGAAGGGGTGCAGAGGGAACCATGGACATGGGGTTTCCGAGACCCCCTTCGTGACATGGACAGCACAAGTCGCCACGCAGGGGTTTCAGAGAGGACCACGGGTCGTTTGTCCTCCTCCACGATTCACTGATACACAACTCGTTTTGACTACAGTGTCCCGCTAAAAACATTTTGTTTCACACTTCTTACTCGAAACCGAGTCGGAGCTAAGGGACCTTTTCAGACTCCGTTTTCAAATCTACAATTGTGAAAAACCCCCCCTCACTTAGGGTCCCATCGACCTCACTCTGTCCGTTTCTTCCTCCCTTCCGTCCTCACTCGACCGGTATCGAGACACTATTCGTGTCGTTAACGAGTCGACGTATTCTGTAGAAGTCTCTCCGACATCCTGGCGACACTACGGTTCTTCAGACGGAGTCCCCTCTCTCCCTCTTTTTATCTAGGCGTCCTGGGGCGGAGGGTCGACGGACAAAAGACCCACCGGAATGACCCGGGACCGATCGGGAGTGATACGCACGACGGGGACACCGGAGTCGTTCGTGACCCTCTCGACGCAGAGTTCTGGTACCACCAGATGTCGGCACCACCAGATGCCGGCGTCGAAACTCCCATTCGGTCCGTTATTCGTCTTCGGTCACCGTGAGGGGTGGACGAGAGGACGTCGGGCGTTGAAACGTCCGACGGGCCCCGACCGGTTGTTCGTTCGTCTCTACGGTCCGCCCGGACGTCAAAGAACACAGAGGTACCCTTGTTCGAAGTGTTATCCTCCTTCTCTGTACGCCGTACTTGACCCCACCCCCCGTCCACACGGTGTCCCGAAGGGTCCACCGAGTCACTATTTCTTTGGCGGACGGTTATGTCCTCTGCGTTCTCTGTACCCAAGGTGGGGACGCAGTCCTTCCAGGGGACCTCCCACTTTACCGTTGGGTGAGGTCGCAAGAACGGACCTCTTAAGGTACCTGTCTCCTCAGACCGCCCGACGTCAGGAATCCCAGCGTTCCTTAGCCCGCACTGACACACTGACTCGTACGGGTCCACACGGGGTCGCAGTCCACCAACCCGTCCCCAGTGATCCGTCTGGACCGGACATGGGTGTCCGACACGGGTCAAGTCGCTGAGGGAGGATACTTCTAGGTTTAAGAGTGACACGGAGTTCCTACGCCCCCACAGTCCGACGTCGGTTGTGACCGGTTGTGGACGATAATTGTAAAACAAGAGATCAGAGGCAGAGGACCTCGATGTTCGAATGATCCAAGCAGCAGAAGAAGGCCAAATAGCATCCACTGCCAAAACAGTTTATGCGAGCACATATTGTCGAAGGCGTTAGTAGAAGGAACGGGGTATTCAGTTACGGTGTTTTCACTCTAAAATTCTATTGGAGGTAGAGGGTCATCGTTAAAAACATGGTTAGTTTCATACGATCCAATACTGTTTTAAATTTGCTGTACTTAATTGTTTCTAAATAAAGAACAAATACGGCATGTATAGATGAGGTCGAACGACCCAGGAGAAGTGAAGTGTGGAAGAGTGAGGTCCTATATCCGATTACTTCATCAGTACTAGTGACGGTACTTGTCAGTACTTGTGACGGTTTGAGTTTTCGTTTTCATAACTGGATTTCCCATTGTTTAGACGTCAATCTATCGACAAGACCGGGCCTTCACTGCACGTAAGCGAGGATTGTCTCACCGGCCTTGATCAGTACGTCATGGGGTAGGTTGGTGTTCCCCCGGTACTTTGTTACTCCTCAGGGCTTCCGTTTCTCGTCCTTTATAAACCAGTTGTGGTGTTAAGTTGACGAATACTCGATATATTGACTTACAAGAGACCTAGATCCCTATCTCCGGATCGAAATGATCTCAACGTCGGGGAGTATTAGGGTAAAGGTTTGAACTCTGCGGCGATCGGTCAAAATTGTCGTGTTCATATATGATGCGTGGTAAAAAGATCAAAAGGTGGTTTCTTGAACACCACTAAAACGGTCCATTTCTTGGTGGAGGGTCTGAAAGTCCGTGTTAACTGGGACCGAGTTATTTTGGAGTTTTTTTTATTTTATTTGGGACCTCAGTTATTTTGGCGAAGGAACTATACATCTCGTGGTCGGACCAGGAGGTCAGTCCTGAAATTCTCGGAACCCACTAATGACTTTGAAGTCGGTGACAGTTGTCGTCCGGGACACTTCGTCGTTAGATGTCAGTAAAGGGGTCAAAGACTAACACATCCACCTCGTCCACTGGACTGACGGTGCCTTGACGAGGGACTGAACTTCTCATTCAGATAACGTTATCCTTTTCGGTTCATCGTCGGTGACCTCGTAGGAAAGACCGGACGACGACGACGACGACGACGACGATTCAGTGAAGTCAGCACAGACTGAGACACGCTGGGGTANCACCTCGTCCACTGGACTGACGGTGCCTTGACGAGGGACTGAACTTCTCATTCAGATAACGTTATCCTTTTCGGTTCATCGTCGGTGACCTCGTAGGAAAGACCGGACGACGACGACGACGACGATTCAGTGAAGTCAGCACAGACTGAGACACGCTGGGGTATCTACCGTCGGGTGGTCCGAGGGGGCAGGGACCCTAAGAGGTCCGTTCTTGTGACCTCACCCAACGGTAAAGGAAGAGGTTGCGTACTTTCACTTTTCACTTTCACTTCAACGAGTCAGTACAGGCTGAGAAGTGCTGGGGTACCTGACGTCGGATGGTTCGAGGAGCCAGGTACCCTAAAAGGTCCGTCCTCATGACCTCACCCCACGGTAGCGGAATAGGTGGGAAGACCGGATTCTCCTTTGTTTTCTCTTCAATCGCGGAACGAGGGATACCACCCACTGACAACACAATGAAAACAAAAGAGAGGACACGGACTCACTAACGACGGTCGATCGTACTTCTCACGGACGTCGATCCCCTTTACTTAGACACTCTTGGATCGTCTCTGATCCCCGTATCGACCACCAGGGGTTTCTACCGGTTGTTGGTCCCTGTTTTAGGTCTCGTATAAGTCTCTCAAGGAAGACACCTCCTTCGCACTGCGGACTAGTTCCCGTCACCTTCCTCTTTGTAGCGTTTTATTTTTTTATTTCTGTTCCCCTCCGTCTCTGAAGAATCCTTTACTCAGACAGGAAGATATTGACTTTTTAGTGGAATATGTAACGTTACGTACTACTGAGAAGTAGTTTTATAGAGTTTTATAGAAGTAGTTTTACAAATAAAAAGGTTGAAGACAAGTAGTACTTATATATATATATTGAAAACTCTATATTTCCCTTATCAATATAGACACAGGTAGATCAAATTATTAAATGAGTATAAAATTTGGTGTCAAATTTCACTACAAAGTTAGATATTTACAAAGAAAGAAGGTAATGTGTAAAACACTTTGTTGAACCATAGAAACAATCAGGATCCCGGAGGACAACTCAGTAGGTTGTCCAAAGAACTTTTTCCAGTAAAGAATTCTCGTCTTTTGGTTTTTCCGGAACTCTTAAGGTTGAGGGGTGAATGGTAGTTTTTCCAGAGTTCCTTTATTCAAAAGGTTACCATGTGAATGATTTCCACCTTTACCCCTCGGTGAACTAGTGGGGCACCTCCACACTCTGCCCACATTGCGGTCCCCTGTGGGTTTCGTGACAGATGGTTTCCCACCCTTTTCGTCACTGGGACCCTACACACTGTACCAGTGTCGTCCAATCCAATACTTGTTTCGTAGATTTTTTTAAAGAATCCAATTTTTTTTTTCCTCCTTGAAATTATCCAATTTCCTTTATATTCAGTACAGTAGTCTTACGTTACACATTGAGTTTGGTTGTAAACCTCTATTGGTTCCTTTAAAAGGGAACTAATCTGTAATCTACAAAGTTTCTTTACTAATAAAAAAATTTCTACTTCATTACTATACCACAAAAACAATTTCCTTAGGAAAAGAATTTCTATGTGTTACAGATCTTAAATGAAATTTCAGTAGGTCGTCGTCTCCAACCCCTCCTCTATCACCTTTACACACACACACACACACACACAAGTTCCCCTTTTATTTCTCCTTTGTTCAATCGATGTCGATGATTAACCACCTACTCATGCACCCGTTATTAATGTGATAACAGAAACGAAAGTGTATACTGTAGGAGGTCCCTGAGGCGACATAGACACATGGTCACAGGTGTCGCCGTGACAAGTGTTGTCGGTTTTTCGTCTTTGTTGGGTTCATAGGCAGCTGTCCATTTGACTCTTTAATTTACACTATATATTTACGTCACCTTATAATAAGTCGGTAATTTTCCTTACTCTAAAACTATATATCATGTTGTACCATGTGAAACTTTCGTAATACGAATTACTTTATTCGGTCTGTGTCTTTCAGTTTATAACATACTAAAGTAAATATATGCCATGGACCTAACCGTGTGTCTCTCCGTCTTTCGTCTCATCTCCCATGGTGCCCGACCTCCTACTGACCTTCACCTATAATAATAATTTACCCATACTAAATACACCCCTTCCTACTTTGTAAAACCCCTATCTATTACCAGTACCTTTGTCATAACACTTACAAAAGTGAGAGCGACTTAACATGAATGTTTACCAATTTTCCTACTTATAATACACGTAAAATGGTACTAAAAATTTTCTTAAACATAATTAAAAACCGACGTGACGTATCGTACACCCTAGAAGTGAGGGGTCCACCCCTAACTTGGACGCGGAAGCCGTCACTTTCGTGTTTCAGAGTTGGTGACTTGGTGGTCCCTTCAGGGGTGTTGTTAACAAAAAATTTCAATTAGTTGCCATTACTCACCGTTGTATTAATAACCTAGTCTGGTGGGGTTTCGTTTTGGTTTAGTTTTGTCACACTATGACCCTGGTCCACCATTTACCTAGTCTCGTTTGTCAGGTCTTTATCTCGGGACCCATGTACACTGACTCCCCCCCACCAGGGATCATCGTCTTGGACTGAGACCCTAGGAACACATCGTTAAACGACTCCCTGTCGAGAATCCTCTTGAGAACCCCTCACTCCTTTTTCGTCCTCGTCTACCCACTCTTCTCCGTTTCGACACCCGAGTCCTCTTCGGATCTGAGTCGGACTAGGGAGTCCCTGAGTCCTTGTACCGACCGTGGTGTCTCCAACAGGGTCCGTACTCATTGGATCATGGGGGACGTAGGTAGTCAGTCACCGTACGTACCCCACCCCACACTGGAAGGTTCGTAGAGATCCGTTCCGTCGAGGATAGTCAGCTCCAGTCGGGAGGGTTCTTGTTACGTTCCCACTCGTCAATCGTCAGCTCCTGAGGTCGTCGTTCTTTGACCCCCATGGTCGGACCACTTTCCTGAGATCTGTGGTTCTTGGAGTAATGTTATACCATTCAATTCTTTAATTTTACGTCGTAAAGTTCAGTCTCACCCTTCCTATCTTATAAGTTATTTACTACAGTTCTGGTAACTAATAGATAAACCTTTTTTTTTGGTCGAACTCGATGTGGAGTATGATACTTACTTTTATCCAAAGTTTACCTGGGTTCTAAATAGGTAAAATGTTTTGTTTGTTGTTTTACCTAAACAAGAGATCTAAATGTATTGTTTAATCAGGGTTTAAATCGTCGAAATCTGTTTGTAAACGATAGAGTCGAAGACACCCGGTCCTTAGACTCTCATTGAATCGACCTACCAAGGCCGAGTCCCAGGGAGTACTCAAACATCAGTTCTACAGTAGAGTTACAAGTTGACCTCTCCCTAGGTGAAGGTTCTAGTGAGTCCATCAACAACCGTCCGGAGTTAGGGAATCACCAATAACGGGTCTCTGGAACAAGGAACGGTCCCCGTAGAGGTACCAAATAGACTTACGGGATTTTTATACCGTCGACGGAACGGGGGGTCACTGACTGGATTCTCTCTTTCTACCTCCCACGTCAGTACATATTGGATGATAGTCTTCACTGTCTGGTAGTGAAGAGTATAAGAAAACCAATGTAACACACTTGAGGACGTGTTACTTCCTCCCCTGTTGTGGTACCACACTCACGGTCCTCGTCCCTAGTGTCTCCAGTAGAACCTCCGACGAATGGTGTGCTTTAGGAACTTTTATATATCTTTTCATAAAACTATTAATCATCGATTCGTACAATTATTTAGGTCTTCTGTGTTTTATTTATAATAAAATAGACGACATTCCATTTTCAGTACTGGTTATAGAGTAAAGAGAGAAAAAATTTTGTATATACGGAAGGACCAAACGAAAACCTTTTAACGAAGGGGGACTGACACACATCGAGACCACCGACACTATCAGAGATATACGAGTCAAGTCAAGTCAACGAGTCAGCACAGACTGAGAAACACTGGGGTGTCTGACGTCGTGCGGTCCGGAGGGACAGGTAGTGGTTGAGGGCCTCGAATGAGTCTGAGTACAGGTGACTCAGCCACTATGGTAGATTGTTAGAGTAGTAGGAGACAGTAGGGGAAGAGGAGGGTGGAAGTTAGAAAGGGTCGTAGTCCCAGAAAAGTTCACTCAGTCGAGAAGTGTAGTCTACCGGTTTCACAACCTCAAAGTCGAAGTTGCAGTCAGGAAGGTCACTTGTCGGTCCTGACTAGAGGAAATCCTACCTGACCAACCTAGAGGAACGTCAGGTTCCCCGAGAGTCCTCAGAAGAGGTTGTGGTGTCAAGTTTTGTAGTTAAGAAGCCACGAGTCCAAAGAAATATCAGGTTGAGAGTGTAGGTATGTACTGACAACCCTTTTAGTATCGAAACTGATCCACTTGGAAGGAACCGTTTCATTACAGAGACGAAAAATTATACGACAGATCCAATCCGTATCGAAAAGAAGGTTCCTCGTTCGTAGAAAATTAAAGTACCGACGTCAGTGGTAGACGTCACTAAGACCTCGGGTTCTTTTATTTCAGACAGTGACAAAGGTAACAAAGGGTAGATAAACGCTACTTCCCTACCCTGGTCTACGGTACTAGAAGCAAAAACTTACAACTCAAAATTCGTTCGAAAATTTGAGACGAGAAAGTGAAAGTTCTCCGAGAAATCAAGAAGAAGTGAAAGACCGTATTTCCACCACAGTAGACACATAGACTCCAATAACTATAAAGAGGACCGTTAGAACTAAAGTCGAACACGAAGGAGGTCGGGTCACACAGAGTACTACATGAGACGTATCTTCAATTTATTCGTCCCACTGCTACATGTCGGAACTGCATGAGGAAAAGGACATCCTTGGTCAGACACAAGGTACAGGTCAAGATTGACAACGAAGGACTGGACGTATGTCTAAAGAGTTCTCCGTCCAGTCCACCAGACTATAAGGGTAGAGAAATTCTTACAAGGTGTCAAATAACACTAGGTGTGTCAGTTTCCGAAACCGTATCCGTTATTTCGTCTTTATCTACAAAAAGACCTTGAGAGAACAAAAAAGTTACTAGGTATCCTACAACCGTTAAACTAGAGACCNTTCTCCGTCCAGTCCACCAGACTATAAGGGTAGAGAAATTCTTACAAGGTGTCAAATAACACTAGGTGTGTCAGTTTCCGAAACCGTATCCGTTATTTCGTCTTTATCTACAAAAAGACCTTGAGAGAACGAAAAAGTTACTAGGTATCCTACAACCGTTAAACTAGAGACCAAGGAGACGGAAAAGGTTTAGATAGAACTTGTAGATCTTCAAGTGCCAAGTGTATGACAACTTCAGACCGAACCTCTTAAAACCCGTAATGAAACGATCACACACTCTACTCACGTTAACACGCCATCAAACTCGTAAGAAAAAGTAACGGAAATAAACTCTGACATTACTTTTTACTGGAAAAGGTCAGGACACCAGTGACGACTCAAAAGGTTTAAACGACCGTATTAATCACGTCGTGAAAGTGTCGTAGTAGAAAATCCTAAACTTTATCGAGTCGATCTTAAAGTAGTGGAGGTGATCGAAGCAAGCATCACTACGAAGGATTCCGGGTGGTCTGAAACATAAGGCCTTCCAGACCGAGATCCACTCATTAGTGTGGTAACACCAATAGACCCAGTACTTCCAGAAAAAACATATTAAGACACATAAGAACGGTGGAGAAGATTTATAGAAGACGAAGACAATTCAGGTATGACAAAGACAGGAAATAATACTGGTAAAAACGTACTTTACAAGGGAACCAAAGAGATTAAAAGAACTTCTGTGGACCTATACGATCGGTAACAAATTTTTTGTTTGTTTGTTTTTTTTTGGGAGGTTTTGAGTCAGAGTTGGGTCGTTTCCAGTGAAAGACGAAGTATGGTTCAGGTTGGGTCTCCACGGACCAAGCCACCGAAAGAGCTTTCGTAAATCCCCCAGTCCGACACACATAGGTCACTGAGGTTTCAGGGGTCCCGAGAACTTAAGACTTAGACCGGTGACTACACGTTACGTCCTTACATCTCTCAATGTAATCTTCAAACTCCTGGTCGGGACCTTTTCCGTGTTCAGTGTAGATGGGTGTAAAAGAGCCGGTCTTAATTTGTAGAATTACGGTCCTCGACACTACGACATTTTCACGACGTGAGTTATATAGTCGTTTAAACCTTTTGAGTCGTCACCGTTATCCTGACCTTTTTCAGTCAAAAGTAAGGTTAGGGTTCCGTTACGGTTTCTTACGAGTTTGATGGCGTGTTAACGTGAGTAGAGTGTACGATCATTTCATTACGAGTCTTAAGAGGTTCGGTCCGAAGTCGTTACGCACTTGGTACTTGAAGGTCTACAAGTTCGACCAAAATCTTTTCCCTCTTCTTGGTCTCTAGTTTAACGATTGTAGAAGACCTAGTAGTTTTTCCGTTTTCTCAAGGTCTTTTTGTAGATAAAGACGAAATAACGGATACGGTTTCGGAAACTGACACACCTAGTGTTATTTGACACCTTGTAAGAATTTCTCTACCCTTATAGTCTGGTGGACTGGACGGAGAACTCTTTAGACATACGTCCAGTCCTTCGTTGTCAATCTTGACCTGTACCTTGTGTCTGACCAAGGTTTATCCCTTTCCTCATACAGTTCTGACATATAACAGTGNACACACCTAGTGTTATTTGACACCTTGTAAGAATTTCTCTACCCTTATAGTCTGGTGGACTGGACGGAGAACTCTTTAGACATACGTCCAGTCCTTCGTTGTCAATCTTGACCTGTACCTTGTGTCTGACCAAGGTTTATCCCTTTCCTCATACAGTTCCGACATATAACAGTGGGACGAATAAATTGAAGATACGTCTCATGTAGTACTCTTTGCGACCCGACCTCCTTCGTGTTCGACCTTAGTTCTAACGGTCCTCTTTATAGTTATTGGAGTCTACACGTCTACTGTGGTGGGAATACCGTCTTTCACTTCTTTTTGATTTCTCGGAGTACGACTTTCACTTTCTCCTCTCACTTTTTCAACCGAATTTCCAGTTGTAAGTCTTTTGATTCTAGTGCGTAGACCAGGGTAGTGAAGTACCGTTTATTTATCCCTTTGTCACCTTTGTCACAGTCTGAAATAAAACCCCCCGAGGTTTTAGTGACGTCTACCACTGACGTCGGTACTTTAATTTTCTGAGAACAAGGAACCTTCTTTTCAATACTGGTTGGATCTATCGTATAATTTTTCGTCTCTGTAATGAAACGGTGGTTTCAAAGTAGAATCAGTTTCGACACCAAAAAGGTCACCAGTACATACCTACACTCTCAACCTGATATTTCTTTCGACTCGTGACTTCTTGACTACGAAAACTTGGCACCACAACCTCTTCTGAGGACTCTCGGGGAACCTGACGTTCCTCTAGGTTGGTCAGGTAGGATTTCCTCTAGTCAGGACTCACAAGTAACCTTCCTGACTACGATTTCAACTTTGAGGTTATGAAACCGGTGGACTATACTTCTCGACTGAGTAAACTTTTCTGGGACTACGACCCTTTCTAACTTCCACCCTCCTCTTCCCCTGCTATCTCCTACTCTACCAACCTACCGTAGTGACTGAGTTACCTGTACTCAGACTCATTCGAGGCCCTCAACCACTACCTGTCCCTCCGGACCGCACGACGTCAGGTACCCCAACGTTTCTCAGCCTGTGCTGACTCGTTGACTTGACTTGACACAGGTTGTCCTGACCACAGGAAAATCCCTCACCCCGTATCTGTGTGACTCCCTTCTGACGGGTTTCTGTGTCCTCTTGTCTCAGTGGATGTCCGGTTCCCCTTCTTTGTCGGGACGACTAGGAATCTGGAACCTAACGATCGGAAGTCGAGGTACTCTTTTAATTAAGGACGACGAATTCGTCCAGTGACCCTACAACCGTACGGTCAACCACGAAATGGTAGGGAGTAAGTAAAAGGACTTAGAAGAGGTGTGGAAGTATTCTAACAGAGATCTTTGACAAGGCTACTTGTTTGAAGGAAAAGGACAGTTCTGGTCTTAACCGAAGAGGAAGGGTAATTATGGTCCTGATTATGGAAAGGTCTCTACGGGGACCACTGGGGTGTGGAAGGACCGACCTGAGAGTTGGGGTGGGAGGTTCAGAGGGTGGGGGTCTCCTTTGAGGAGCCGAACCAACGACAACGGGTCGTGACGGGCGGGGGGTAGAGACAGGGCTAACAAAGAGTCCGGGACTGGCGAAGAGTGCGACAGGGAAGTGTGATTCCTCCTAGGTCTCGACTGTCTTTTCTAGGGACTCCTGTGGTCAGACATGGGGTGTCGAGGTCGGCACAGACTAGGGTCGGTGGGAGAGTCGTAAAGGTGTGTTGACGACGGGGAGACACCCAAACCCTTCACCAACGCCAAGTACTTAAACTTTATAGGGGACATCGACTGAAAGAAAGGAGGTCGTTTGGTGACTGTTCCCGTCACTCCAGGACACCCGAGGTCCCAGGGAACTGTGAGAGGGTGAGAAGACCAAGGACTATGTCCATGATGAAGTCGGAAACCACAGACAGGAACTCATTGTAAGTCTGAAAGAGAGTTTAGTACGGGGAATCCCTTTCTCCAACCGAACTCCACCTCTGTAGTGACCCTTCTACCTGAGACGACATCCACCGGACCACTACGGTACTTCAGACCCGAGTCCGTGGGTCGTTTTTGGTCGTCTCCTCCGGTTCCAGGACCGTATGGTACCTCCATCGTAACCTCGGTTTCCCACACGGTCCGAACGGTCTCGTCGACATCCCTAGTCACTCACACGTCCAATGTACGGGTTGGGTCCCAGATGGACATCGTCCTTGAGTCTCTTACCAGGGAGGGACAAGGAGTAGAACTCTTTCTGAATAAACTTTTTTCGGGGTCCCGACCGATCCAACTGTAGTCCATTCTCCAGACACACGGATAGACATCCACTTTCATAGTCCCCTGAATCCGAAGTTGGGTGTCTGGACCGTTATCTTTACCGGATCCCTTTATAGGGGATGGAGGGAGGGTCTCGTGTCCCGGAGTCCCTTCTCTTTCCCGTAGGCCCCTTGTCCAACCACAGTGGGTCTGAAGGTCTCAGGAGAAGTCTCCGGGTACTCAAAGCGTACTCCAGTGGCCGAACGAGGGTCAGGTGTCCCTCCTTGTGCAGGGATTTAAGAAGGACGGGTCTAAACAATAGTGACCTGGTGGTCTTTTCGGGAGAACCGTTTCTGACCATTCCCGGGGTCCCTCTACCTTCTTTCCTCCCCGGGTCGGTAGACTCGAGGACAGGCAGTGATTACGGGACCGACCTTGACGCGGAATCCGACGAACAGAGCTTTTACTAGTGCTAGTGTCACGACAAAGGTGAGAACATACCGGTGAACTTTTCTCTAGAGTCTTAGAACGGTGACCTGGTTACTAAGAGTTGGTGTCCTGTGGACCGACCCTGACCTCTACCAAGACCAACAGTCTTGACTCCCTACCTCCACGAAACCCGTAGACCACCCATCTACAACGATTTGTAGGATGTCAAATGTCGAGGGCGTTTTCTCTTAATAGGTCGGGGTTTACAGTTATTATCCGTAGTAAAGGAGTCCCGAGTCGGAAGAAATACTAGGTTGAGAGTGTAGGTATGTACTCATGACCTTTTTGACATCGAAACTGATAAGTCTGGAAACAGTCGTTTGATGTAAGTTTTTCGAATCTAACACCATAGACCAGGGTAGTGGAGTACCGTTTGCCTCCCCCTTTGTTACCTTTGTCACTGTCTGAAATAGAAGAACCCAAGGTTTTAGTGACGTCTACCACTGACGTCGGCACTTTACTTTTCTGTAAATGAGGAACCCCTTTTTTGGATACTGTTTGATCTCAGTTTCGATACCAAAACTTTCGATACCAATTTCGAAATTGACATATCAGTTTCGATACCAAAAAGTAATCTCAACATAGGTTCGCGTCCAGGGGAGGTCGGAGTGTGGAAACGACGTAGGGGTATCTGTCAAAGTCAACGGTCTTAACTCTGCACTTCATTTATAGGTTCCAGTGAGTCGGGTGTCCACCGTTTCACATCTAAGTTTGGTCCATATTGATGTCTCTTTGACTACCTATATAAACCCACTATTAAGTATTGTATATTTGTCTCAGTAATGTAATCTGTAACCCATCTTCGGAATAAAAAGAGAAGAGATAAAAGGTTGAAAACCTGTTATACAAATATAACAAAACCATTGGAACTTTATATAAAATTTTAAATTTACTTCGCTAGTCTTTTCGATGAAATAAAGATACTTGAAACCAAAGGTTCTCTTTTAGTCTTAAGGGACAGAAGATGGAAGACGTCACTGACCTTCAAAAGACCCTCCGCCAACGTAGCAATAAGAAAGACATCCAGAAAGAGGAGAAAGAGAGTAAATTTGGTTATAAGGACTGTAGGAGAGAGTGTGTGAATTAAGATGACTTTCGGCGTCAGAAGATCCCTCACCCCGAACTCTACCAAGGGGTCCCCACCACTGAGCCCGACCAAAAATCAACACTCTAGTAAAGAGAGAGAGGAAAATGGAACGGGTTCGAGGAGGTGGAAGTCAAAAGGTCGTCTACTGGTCGACGACGACGACGACGACGACGATTCAGCGAAGTCAACACAGACTGAGACACGCTGGGGTATCTGCCGTCGGGTGGTCCGAGGGGGCAGGGACCCTAAGAGGTCCGGTCTTGTGACCTCACCCCACGGTAGGAAGAGGTTACGTACTTTCACTCTTCACTTTCACTTCGGTGAGTCAGCACGAGCTGAGAATCGCTGGGGTACCTGACGTCAGGTGGTCCGAGGAGGCAGGTACCCTAAAAGGTTCGTTCACATGACCTTACCCCACGGTAACGGAAGAGGTTCTACTGGTCGTTAAAAGTTGTAAACATAAACTATGGTTCGACTCGGGGGAAACCTAACTATTTACATCGGACACTACCCTCTTTCCCCTCTGTCTTGTCTCCTGTCCTCCCTGTCTAAGACAACGAAAACTCGATCTTTTTGCCGAAGTACTACAAGTTTATACCTTCTCATGGTCTGGGACTACGCTTTGATAGGGGTGGACTACGGTGTCATTTTGAGAGGTCCCAGGGTCGAGATATTGAGAGGGTGTACTGACACTCAAGAAAAAAACGAGGACCTTGTTTTTCTACGTAAAATTCGAGAAGATTGTTTGTAAAGACGACGAGGTTTAAAGTCCAGTTCCAAAAGTTATGGAGGAAGAGAATTTAAACAGAACAGTGGAACCAGTTTAGTGAGAGGGTGACTCAGATTCTGGAGTAGTCATTTTACCCTATTATGGTTGAGGGGTCCTCATAGCACTACCACTTTCCTTTCCCACCCACCTTTTCTTCGACCGTGACGTTCAAGCGATCTATTATCGGTGGAGACCTAATACCTATTAAATGACTACTCGAAAAGTCTACCGACTGGAGTTGGTGTTTATTTAACGAAAGTTATTAATAAACGAACTAATGTTTTTGTACATGGTTTACACCCTCCCGTCTTTTCTTGTTTTTTCGTTTTTTTTTTTTTTTTAGTGGTCAGTGACACGGGTTGGTATAACGTTTGAGGGTACGTCAAGGGAGGGTAGAGGTAAAATTATCGACAGGTTACATGGTAAAATACCTAAGTAAAGACAGAGGGTACCGATTGAACAAACTAATGAAGTGTCAACAACTGACAACGATTCTTACAACACCATTTAGGGGAATCTTTCTTTAAAGTCACGTGTGGATGGTTATAAAGAAATCTTCTCTAAGAATCTTAAAAGTTCTGTTTTGTGTTCATATTAACATTTCCCAGTACAATAATCCCCAATTGACTAAGGAGTTTCTCTCAACCCTCAAACCGGGGATACACCAAATGACTGGACGTGCGTACCGGACGGACGACCGTTGTCAGAAGCCCTTGTACTGGTCTTGAGAAATCTAAATCGCGTAGGGAAAAGTCCTGAAATTGGTTCGAAGATTGGCATGTGAAAGAGTGAGATCGCAAATACGTAGAGGTTCTTTTGACCAATTCAAAACGGAAACCTACAAATAAACTAATTGTAAGATCTAAATAGCTTATACAAAGATTGGAAACTCCCGAAGGGTGGACATTATAAGACCGTAAAAAGGCTCTCTCGTCCTGGAGGGTGACGATACACTTCTTGGTTAGGTAAACGAACTGAAACAACGGTCCGGGGTCGACAGTCCTCGTTTCGACGTGTCAACAACCCGTCTGTGTCCTACGTTCTCGAACTTTCAGCTAAAACACAAGGATAAGGGAAGGGGGGTGGAGGTGAGAGGAGACCCCACGGTCCCATCGGGGTAAGGGAAAAACGTGTCTACTCCCCAAATGAAAAGCGGGGAGGTAGACCTGAGTCCAACCTCCCCAGACGAGGGACCATAGAGGGACACTAGGTAGGAAGAACCCCTTCGTGTCGGGGAGGGGAGTCTGGACGAGGAGGTAAAGAGTTCGGAATCAAGCAGAGACCTTATGTTGGGAATAGATAAAGGGACCAGTCCCTTCGGAATAGGACTTTGATGTTCAGTACGGTTAGATTCTTTTTCCGAATTTTTTTCTTTTTCCGAACTCCCATCCCCCTCAAGTCCTTCCCTTTTGACGTAGGAGCAGACTCTAGTCCTCAGAACCCCGGGGACTAGTCTTTCCCGGACATTGAGTGAGTATTCCGTTGACTCCGGGTCCCTCCCCACACCATGTAGACTCCTGTACGACACTTCACGACGTCGTCCTGGTTGCTCCCGGAGGGGACACGGGTGACGAGGGGTACTGACTTCAGCTTCTGACTGACAGAGGTACGTGCACCGTCCGCGTCGCGGCAAGCTTAAGGTCGGTATGTGGTCGAAACACTCCTACGGTGCTTAGTCTGGGTCGGGAACGGGTGGTCACCATGTTGACTGACTCCTTATTATCACGGTTGATTCGTCCCGTGTTGTAAACGTGTGTGAAAATAGAGGTACCTGAGTAAATAAAGAATGTTGGGTCGTCCCGTCCAACATTCTTTGTTTATAATAATAATAAGAGGTAGAACATTCTTTTGTCTCCGGTCACTTTAATTTGAACGAACATCAAAGTTGTTGTCTATTACCCGTTTTGACCTTATACTCAGATCCGACTCATTCGATCTATCCTCTTTCGTCACAGAATGTAAATCCAGAAATTAGGTAAAACTCAATAAGAAACACATACCACAATCCTTCACAAGATTAAAGTAAGAAAATGTACAAGTCAAGTCAAGTCAAGTCAGTGAGTCAACACAGGTTGAGAAACGCTGGGGTACTTAACGTCGTGTGGTCCGGAGGGACAGGTAGTGGTAGAGGGCCTCAAGTGAGTTTGAGTGCAGGTAACTCAGTCACTACGGTAGGTCGGTAGAGTAGGAGACACTAGGGGAAGAGGAGGACGGGGGTTAGGGAGGGTCGTAGTCCCAGAAAAGGTTACTCAGTTGAGAAGCGTCCTCCATCGGATTCATAACCTCAAAGTCGAAATCGTAGTAAGGAAGGTTTCTTTAGGGTCCCAACTAGAGGAGATCCTACCTGACCAACCTAGAGGAATGTCAGGTTCCCTGAGAGTTTTCAGAAGAGGTTGTGGTGTGAAGTTTTCGTAGTTAAGAAGCCGCGAGTCGAAAGAAGTGTCAGGTTGAGAGTGTAGGTATGTACTGGTGACCTCTTTGGTATCGGAACTGATCTGTCTGGAAACAACCGTTTCATTATAGAGACGAAAAATTATACGATAGATCCAACCAGTATTGAAAGGAAGGTTCTTCATTCGTAGAAAATTGAAGTACCGACGTTAGTGGTAGAAGTCACTAAAACCTCGCGGGGTTTTATTTCAGACTGTGACAAAGGTGACAAAGGGGTAGATAAAGGGTACTTCACTACCCTGGTCTACGGTACTAGAAGCAAAAGACTTACAACTCGAAATTCGGTCGAAAAGGTGAGAGAAGAAAGTGAAAGTAGTTGTCCGAAAAATCAAGGAGAAGTGATAGACGGTATTCCCACCACAGTAGACGTATAGACTCCAATAACTATAAAGAGGGTCCCTAGAACTAAGGTCGGACACGAAGAAGGTCGGGTCGCAAAGAGTACTACCTGAGACGTATATTTAATTTATTCGTCCCACTGTTATATGTCGGAACTACATGAAGAAAAGGATAAACCGACAGGTCAAAAGGGTCGTGGTAAATAACTCCTCCGACGGAAACGGGGTAACATATAAGAACGGAGGAAACAGTTTTTATTCCATGGGTATCCACGTACGCAAATAAAGACCTGCAAGATAGAACAAGGTAACCAGATACAAAGACAAAGACACGGTCATGGTATGACAGAACTACTGACATCGAAACATCATATTAGACTTCAGCCCTTCCAACTAAGAAGGTCAAGGTAAGAAGAAAAAGTTCTGACGAAACCGATAAGTCCCAGAAAACACAAAGGTATACTTAACAGTTAAAAAAGAAGATCAAGACACTTCTTACGGTAACCATTAAACTATCCCTAGTGTAACTTAGACGTCTAACGTAAACCATCATATCAGTAAAAGTGTTATAACTAACGAGGTTGGGTCGTTGTACCTTATAGAGAGGCAAATACAGTAGAAACTAAAGAAAGTGATCACAGAATATTAAAAGACACATGTCAAGACAACAGAGGAAGTCAAGTCAAGTCAAGTCAGTGAGTCAGCACAGGCTGAGAAACGCTGGGGTACTAAACGTCGTGCGGTCCTGAGGGACAGGTAGTAGTTGAAGACCTCAAGTAAGTCTGAGTGTAGATAGCTCAGTCACTACGGTAGGTCGGTAGAGTAGGAGCCAGTAGGGGAAGAGGAGGACGGGGGTCAGGGAGGGTCGTAGTCTCAGAAAAGGTTACTTAGTTGAGAAGCGTGCTCCACCGGTTTCATGACCTCAAAGTCGAAGTCGTAGTAAGGGAGATTTCTTTAGGGTCCCGAGTAGAGGAAGTCTTACCTGACCAACCTAGAGGAACGTCAAGTTCTCTGAGAGTTCTCAGAAGAGGTTGTGGTGTGAAGTTTTCGTAGTTAAGAAACCGCGAGTCAAAAGAAGTGTCAGGTTGAGAGTGTAGGTATGTACTGGTGACCTTTTTGGTATTGGAACTGATCTGTCTGGAAACAACCGTTTCATTACAGAGACGAAAAGTTATACGATAGATCCGACCAGTATTGAAAAGAAGGTTCCTCATTCGCAGAAAATTAAAGTACCGACGTTAGTGGTAGACGTCACTAAAACCTCGGGTTTTTTTATTTCAAACTGTGACAAAGGGGTAGATAAAGGGTACTTCACTACCCTGGCCTACGGTACTAGAAGCAAAAGACTTACAATTCGAAATTCGGTTGAGAAAGTGGGAGGTGAAAGTGAAAGTAGTTCTCCGAAAAATCAAGGAGAAGTGAAAGACGGTATTCCCACCACAGTAGACGTATAGACTCCAATAACTATAAAGAGGGTCGTTAGAACAGAGGAATCCATTCAAAGAAGGATCTATAAATTAAGAAAAACAACGTACCACTTACCCTAACTAAGGAATTAAAGAGAAAGACTAAAAAGTAACAAACACATATCTTTACGTTCATTAAAGACACATAACTAAAACATAAGATGTTGAAACGGTCTAAGTGACTAATCGAGATCATTAAAAGACTATGACAGAAATCCCAAAAGATACATGTCATAGTACAGTAGACGTTTGTCACTCTCGAAATGAAGAATAAAAGGTTAGACCTAAGGAAAATAAAGAAAAGGAAGAGACTAACGATATCGATCCTGAAGGTCCTGATACAACTTATTACCACCACTTTCACCTGTGGGAACAAAATACGGACTAGAATCCCCCTTACGAAAGTCAAAAAGTGGTGTCTCTTATTACAAACGACACCCGAATATTAGATACCGGAAATGATACAACTCCATCCAAGGAAATACGGGTAAAAAATTTTCTCAAAATTAGTATTTACCTACGACCTAAAACAGTTTCCGAAAAGGCAGTAGAGAACTCCAATAGTACACCAAAAATAGAAAGTCAAACAATTATACCACAAAGTGTAACTAACTAAGCGTAAATAACTTCTTAGGAACGTAGTGACCTTATTTGGGTTGAACTAGAACCAAATACTCGAAAAACTACACAACCATTTAACAAACGATTTTAAAACAACTTTTAAAAACGTAGATACTCTTTTTGTCCGTCTTGTGAGCTACTGTATTTAGTTTCGTTCTAGGAGACACTGGGTGGAGTACCTCATTACCTTTATTTTTGTTTTCATTTGTTCACCCTGGACTAATCTGAATTTTCGAAAACGTGTCGTTTCTTTTGATATTCGTTCCACTTTTCTGTTGAGAGTCTTACCCTCTTTTATTATCATTTACTTTGTTGACTGTTTCCTAATTAAAGGTTTTATATGTTCGTCGAGTATATTGAGTTATGGTCTTTTTGTTCGTTAGGTTAGTTTTTCACCCTTTTTCTGGATTTGTCTGTAAAGAGGTTTCTTCTGTATGTCTACCGATTGTTCGTTTAATTTTCTAAGAGTTGTAGTGAGTAATAATCTCTTTACGTTTAGTTTTGATGTTACTTTATAGTGGAGTGTCACCAGTCTTACCGGTAGTAGTTTTTCAGATGTTTGTTATTTACGACCTCTCCCACACCTCTTTTCCCTTGCAAGAACGTGACAACCACCCTTACATTTGACTATATCGGTGATACCTTCTACCATACCTCTAAGGAATTTTTTGATCCTTATTTTGGTGGTATACTGGGACGTTAGAGTGAGGATCCGTATATGGGACTCCTTTGGTTTTAAATTTTTCTGTGTACATAGGGTAACAAGTGACGTCGCGATAAATGTTATCGATTTTGTACCTTCGTTGGATCTACAGGTAACTGTCTACTTGCCTATTTCATCAACACAATGTATATATATGTGTTACCTTATAATGAGTCGGTATTTTTCCTTACGTAAACTCAGTCAAGATTACTCCACCTACTTGGATCTTGGACAATATGTCTCACTTCAGTCTTTCTCTTTCCATTTATAGTGTAAGATTTCGTATATATGTCTTAGATCTTTTTATCATGACTTCTTAAGTAAATGTCCGTCGTCACCTCTTTGTCTGTATCTCTTATCTAGATGTCTGTACCCCTCTCCCCTCCTCTCCCACTTTACATACCTTTCTCATTGTACCTTTGAATGTAATGGTATGCATTTTATCTGTCGGTTACCCTCAAACGACATACCGAGTCCTTTGAGTTTGTCCCCGAGACATAGTTGGATCTCCCCACCTACCCCTTCCTCTACCCTCTCTCCAAGTTTTCCCTCCCTTGTATACATATGGATACCGACTAAGCACAACTTCAAACTGTCTGTTGTTGTTTTAAGACATTTCGTTAATGGGAAGTTAATTTTTTACTTAATTTTTTTTTTTTTCACCACAGACTCGACCAGGTCTTACCCTTCCCTCTTTCCTGTCATCCTTCCCTCCGGTTGGACTCAGAGTCCGTCTATGTCGCTGGATCTCGGTTCAGAGACACGGGTTCCTAAGGTTTCCGTAACTCGGACGAAGAGACTGTAAGGGCGTGGCAAAATTGGAACCGACCTTTCACGTTCTCCCGGGGGAGGTTCTTCCACTGGAAGTGGAGGGCGTCATTGACCAGAGGTGGGCATCCCCAGTCTCGCCTGCTCGGGAGCCGCTCATCGGAATCCTGTATGTCGGTCGGGCGGTGACCCACCGCGACTCCGAGGAGTTCTTTCCCTTGACCGGTGTTATGCCTCACGCTCACGACGACCCCAATGTTCTCCCTGCTATTTATCGAGGGCGGAAGGCTCTCAGGGACCACTCTGTCTGTCTGTGCACCTATTGATTAATTAACAAGACTGTTTACCAAGGTTGACTTCCCGGGTTCCCTCCTCCTCCTTAAACTCGAAACTGTAGCCTAAGACCCTGTCCGATAAGACCCTATTCTGCCGACGCCACCACGACCGGGGGCGCCGTGTCTGTGCCCTACCTCCCTCTCCTAAACCGTCTTAGGGATCCTCGCGTCCTCCGTCCCCCGACTCCGGAGCCAGTCGTCAGACGGGACCCCCGCCTTCCTTCCCACCCGGAGACACGTGACCTCGAAGTCACGGTGAGGGATGCAGGAGAGGGTAGAACCCTACGACAAATAGAGGTACTTCGTGAAGTGAGTCCCTGTACGTCTGCGGAGACCAGAATCCTGTTGACCTTTTACGACCTTTGGGGACCGTTCCTACTTTCTTGTCGAAGGACAGGAGAACGAAGGACCGGAAGCACCTCAAGCTGGAAGTCAGGGTCGACACCACAGTGGAACGATGTCCTGGACCCGGATCTGGGACGTCGGGAACCCCGAGTTACTGACGTAGACATTTTCCCCAGAACACGTTTTTACACAACTTTTACTTTTTTCAGTCTTCGGTGTCTCACCCCTCTTTAGTCAGTTTATCGTTGGGTACACCAAAGGACGACTAGATTTCACCACGGGACCAGAAGACAACCCGCCACGCCGTCGACGTCCTCCGTCTGAGGGAGTGAAGTCCGGACCGGTCCCGGGCAAGCCTTTGGTCTCATACAGAAACAGGAACTTCTTGCAAATAGAGGTGTCTCAGACATTTTAAACTATCCGACTCGAAACGTCGTCCTTTTATTTACCTAATTATAGACAATCTATATAAAAGTAATTGAAAATTTTCTATCTTGTTTCTGAAAGACAAAAGTTTAAAAGACAAGTCTTTGATTGGGTAGTACTACAACTTTCGGTGCAAGTTTACCGACTTGATTTTAGTTGACGGACTTCGCTTTGAGTTCTACCTGACCGGGTCGTGTAGCGTCCACCAGCCGTAGCCCCAGTCCCCCGAGAATAGGGTGTGTGGGTAGTGAACTTCCCCGACGGACAAAGAAAGGGGGTTAGGACGGTGTCCGTCCCCGTCCTGTCGGACCCCCACCCCGACGTCCCGTCCTGGGTCACATAGAAAATCTCGCCTATAAGACGGGGAAGTAATCAGTAAATGTTCACTGACCACTCTCTACTATTCCCCCGAACCTCTGCGGGTCTCAAACGGTTCCTCTTCCGAGGAGGAGTGTGAGGGGACGTGGTCAAAGGTTGGGGTCTCGGTCTGAACGGGTGGACTCGACCCCTTGGGTCCAGCGGAAAGTCTCTGGGGTCTTCTCCGGTGTTCTCCGAAACGACATTCGTTGTGTACGTCTCACGACGAGTAGAAAAGTAAATTTGTCACATAATGTCTAAGTAAGTTTGACGTCAAAAGGTTTCAACGAAAATTGATATATAAAGTGACATTTTGTTGTCTTTTAAAGACATTGATAGACTCGTTACTACTCCCCTTTCCTCCTTCTACCGGACTCCTCTCGACTACCCCTAATTCCCTCTATTTCGGGAGACCAAGACTGAAGAGGAGACGGAAGCGGGAAAACGAGGATTCGTTAATGAAAAATTTCAATGTCTAATCCGTCAGTACGTCGTTTTTCCGATTCCTTATGTAAACCGGGTCCGAAACCCCATGGTGTGGGACATCACTCTAATATACATTAAAGAGCAGGGCTTTAACTATTCCTCGAAAGTCGAGTCTGGTCTGATCTACGTTTTTACGAAGTCGTGACTTCGACCAGAACCTCCTTCCCATTAACTCAAAAGACCCCGTACTACATTGAGGGTCCGTGTCTAAATAAAAGACGTTGACACACAAGATCCTTTACTAAACCCCTTTTGACCCTTAAATAGATGGGGAGTAGACAAGACGTCTTACGAAGATTAGAGAAATACAACCTAGGACTGTGGTGACTCAAGGAAAACATTGAACACTTTCACTTTCAGAGAGTCAGTTCAGGTCACGAAACACTAGGGTACCCTTAAGAGGTCCGGTCTTATGACCTCACTTATCGGAAAGGGAAGAGGTCCCCTAGAAGGGTTGGGTCCCTAGCTTGGGTCCAGAGGACGTAACGTCCGTCTAAGAAATGGTTGACTCAGTGTTCCCTTCGGGAACATTGAAAATCTATACATTTAAATACGTTCGCTACGATACAGACCAGTAAGGTAGTCTTTCTCGAATGAGAACTGAAACAGTTGTTATAGAACCACTACATAACAGGAACCTTGTATTTCTTGAGTATATCTAATTTATTTTTTACTGATGGCGTTAACTTTGTACCCGTTTTCTGTGCTTTTTATGTGAAGTGGCTTCCAATTTTGCGGGTCACAATCGACTTTGGCCTGAAGTGGAAGATTCTAATCCGTATAGTAAAATATGTTAGATAGTCAACTCTTTTCAAAGTTTTAGTAACTTACACTTATGAGAAACTAATTCGCTAAGGTGAAGATCTTTAAATACGACATCTTTGAAGACGGGTTGATTCGTCTCTGTCTACGTGTTCCTAAAAGGGACATCAAGATAAATGATATATCCGTTTAATCTTTTTAGTAAATTGTAGTTCTCATCTTACCAAGTTTTTTTCCTCATCTAACCAATTTGCTACAATATTTGTGTGTCACCTTGTGGTATATTGATAATTTTTCGTATGCCCTCTAGACATAAAGAATTACATACGGTTATATAGTTATATCGGAGTTATATAACAGTTCAATTTCGTCTAATTTTTAATCATACAAAGGACACTCAAGCAGATACATTTTTATCTTTAGATACATATGTATCCTTTAGACCTTTCAATATGTTGTGTAATTTGAAATGTTCACCGATCGAAACCCTTCCCAAAGTTTAAAGGATAAAGATGAGAAGACCTAATTTTTTTTTTTGGAAGTATTATAAAGAGTCATAAAATATTATAAAGAATCTGTATATGAATCATAAAGTATCGTAGTCATTTTTGTTATCTCAAAGACAGACCCCTTTTTTCGTTTATAAGGTTATAAAATTAGGGAGATAGAAACCTACAAAGTACTCAATAGACGGACGACACATAACCAAACTATACGAAAGTTTCGGTGAACAATCTGTTCACCGAACTCAAAGTTTCACGCATAAATACCGTTTCTAAAAAAATTTTTAACGAAAATCTCCATCTCAACAAAACTATATCTATGCTTCATTCAGTACACGTCTCCAGTAGTAGACCAAGGAACAGTGACCACTCGCGAGTCACCGAGCCGACGACTCCCCGGAGTGACCTCCGAGTGACTATTCTTTACGCGTCTTGTCCGTATGGAGTCTCTATAACGGTCGACCCAAGGTCCGGTGGTGTTATTTCGTCCACTATGAAAAAACAACAAACAAAGGGTCCAGGATACTTTCAATACAAATGTGATATGACATCAGATAACTCGCGTTACCCGAAGGGAACACTGAGTCGACCATTTCTTAGACGGACGTCACACCCTCTGGACTCAAGCTAGGTACCCAACCCTTCTAGGGGACCCCTTCCCTTTCCGATGGGTGAGGTCATAAGACCGGACCTCTTAAGGTACCTGACATATCAGGTATCTCAACGTTTCTCAGCCTACACTGACTCGCTGAAAGTGAGATTTTTTGCATGTATAAAATTTTTATGAGATAACGATTTTTTACGATTAGTAGTAGACTGTTGTTTTCCAACGGTGATTGGAAGTTAAATAAAAAATTTTTACGTTTATAAACGGTTCATGTTATTTCACTTTACGTTATTTTGTTCCGTACGGGCATTTATGACACAGACCCGTCCGTCGGGAAACGACTAGAATTATCAGACCCTCTGATAATCTGTAGTCGAAGACGTTCCATTCCCGATCAGAAAATGACCGTCACCCCTTCGGACAGACGACGAGGAGGTTCCTCTGGTAGGGTGGGTAGTTGTCGTCACGGAAGCAAGGGATCGTTATACGAGATTGCTGTTCCTCGAAACTGAACACACGACCGCCAACCTACTATCGATCGTCAACCGATTCCGTAGACAGGGGAGGGTCGAAAATATTTCCATGTAGTGTTCGATTCAAACCTGAAATAAGGAAATAAGAGGGGAACGGACCTTGTTGACACTAATTAGATAGTCATCAAACCTTATGCAATAAAGAAAAAAACCGAATAATTTCTCTGTAATGGGACATATGAGTCGAAACTCGAAGGGTTTCACTTTGACACAGTTTATTTAACCACTCGTAATTAAAACGGTCTCATTTCATTATATTTCGTGACGGGGAGAGGTCCAGCCTCTCCTCCGACTATCTAAGTGGAGTCAAAATGTCTACCCGTGGAACTTGGGGGTCCTGACATCCCTTGAACTGGCCGTAGTGTGTCAGTCTTCACACACGAGGAAAGAGAAGTTGATCTACAAAGTGCTTCGTGAAAAACAAAAAGAAAAAAATACCCTCGGTCGGGGATACGGGACTTCTAGAAAATCAGTGGAACCACAAGACATAAAAGGACATCGTCTACGATAACTATGGAATGGAACATGTGAGAATTTAAATAGTAAAGTAATAAACGACCGGACTGAAGCCTTACGATCGTGAACATAGATTAACGGAAGTTTTTGTCAGGTCTTTACTGTCTCTCAAGTAGAAAGTATCAGTGTCGGGAGATGAATTAGTGTACGTCCTTACCCACATATTTATGGGGTCAGGGGAGTGAGGGGTCGACCGCCGTGTGACTGGGTCGACAAGGTGTGACCGAAGGTCTCAAGGAATCACCTGACTAGAGATCATTGAACGAACTATTGTATACTGAAGAAGGGACAGAATGAAAGGGTTTGGGAATTACCCTAAAAGTCCCTCGGGACTTTATTTAATACAAGTAAATTTAGTAATACAGTCTTGGACGAAGACCCCGATGAGTTTGATTTTACGGTACAAAACAATCGTTCATCCTTTACCCTCAGTCGGTCCTGCCTCCTCGGTTCTCCAAACTCAGTCGGTCCTGACTCCTCGGTTCTCCAAACTCCCGTTAGTCAAGTCAAGTCAGTGAGTGTCAGTACAGACTGAGAAGCACTGGGGTACCTGATGTCACACGGTCCGGAGGGGCAGGTAGTGGTGAAGGGCCTCAAATGGGTTTGAGTACAGGTAACTCAGTCACTACGGTAGGTTGGTAGAGTAGGAGACAGCAGGGGAAGAGGAGGGTGGAAATTAGAAAGGGTCGTAGTCCCAGAAAAGTTTACTCAGTCGAGAAGCGTAGTCCACCGGTTTCATAACCTCAAAGTCGAAGTTGTAGACAGGAAGGTTACTTGTAAGTCCTGACTAAAGGAAATCCTACCTGACCGACCTAGAGGAACGTCAGGTTCCCTGAGAGTTCTCAGAAGAGGTTGTGGTGTCAAGTTTTCGTAGTTAAGAAACCGTAAGTCGAAAGAAATATCAGGTTGAGAGTGTAGGTATGTACTGGTGACCTTTTTGGTATCGGAACTAATCTACCTGGAAACAACCGTTTCATTACAGAGACGAAAAATTATACGACAGATCCAACCAGTATTGAAAGGAAGGTTCCTCATTTACAGAAAATTAAAGTACCGACGTTAGTGGTAGACGTCACTAAAACCTCGGGATTTTTTATTGTCGACGGTGACAAAGGTGACAAAGGGGTAGATAAACGGTACTTCACAACCCTGGTCTACGGTACTAGAAGCAAAAGACTTACACCTCGAAATTCGGTTGGAAAGTGAGAGGAGAAAGTGAAGTAGTTCTTCGCGAAATCGAGGAGAAGTGAAAGACGGTATTCCCACAACAGTAGACATATAGACTCTAATAACTATAAAGAGGACCGTTAGAACTAAGGTCGAACACGAAGAAGGTCGGGTCGTAAAGAGTACTACATGAGACGTATATTCAATTTATTCGTCCCACTGCTATATGTCGGACTACATTAGGAAAAGTATAAACCTTGGTCAGGCAACAAGGTACAGGTCAAGATTGACAACGAACTCCCGTTATTAGTGTAGAATTACAGTTTAATCCTTATTGGATTTTTTTTCCTCTTATGGTTTTAAGGGGGTGTTAAGGCCACACGATCCATCCTGTCCCAAACCGTTCGAAGAAGACGTTTCATCCAATTCATAAAAACAGAAAAACCATACCAGAGACAACGCCAACGGATCGTGACAGTGACACTGTACGTTCCTCGGTATCTATCACACCGCTCCTTGCCCCCACCGACACAAGGTCGTTGTGAGATAAACATTTTTCCATCGTCCGGTCGAAACTGGTGTCCGACCCAAAGGACTGGGAACGAGCCCCTGTTGTTTCTCTCCGATCCGTCAATCGATCGGTCTTACCCCACGCCCCACCCTCCACTCCGGGCAACGACGGCATCTGAGATACGTAGGTCGTCGTCCCGACAGACGGACTCTGAGGATACCGACACGACGGTTCAGTCCTTTCGGAGACTATCGAGACGGTTGTCACCCCGTGAGCCATAGAATCGAAAGTTCGAGTTCTGTTCAAAAGATGAAGTCAAAATATGATTATCCAGTGAAAAGGATTACCCTTCTCCAGACGGGTGATCACTTTTTTTTTTAGATCGGGGACCTTCCTTTTCGTGGAATTATAAAATTTTCCGTATATTTTACCATATAAGTTGACTACAAAGTTTATTCTGTCCATTATGGTTTGAACTAATCTTTATTAAAAACCTCGTTCTTTACCTCAAAAAACAACATTTGACTTCTACATTATAACTATTTACTGACGTTCTCTCTGAAACAAATACCATCACTTTTCATGTCTTGGTTCAAGTAGTTTTCCTTCGACTAGGTTTCTACTCATTGCGTAATTATTCTTTTACCAAGATTTATAACATTATGTACAAAGGACTGGACCACTGAACGTAAGACCTTTTGAATGTTTATTTGAGTGTGTTGATCAAACAATGAGAAAGGTCAAAGGTTTCTTCTAAAGAGACATCACTTGAAGTACGACTGGGTTCCAGTACAACGTCTGGTGCAAAAACCTCTCCGACCAAACACTTGACTGGGTTTTTCCGTCACTTAGGGTCTTACTTCCTCTCTAACACTGTCCGATTGAAGTAAACGAGAAAACTACCACCAATGAGACGACCACACAGTCTTTCACGTCTTCTGTCTCCAACACCATCTTTATATAAAATTTTATAATTAAAAACACGAAAAGGGAAAAATGCAGGATCATGGAACACCGGGAAGGGGTTAGGACCCCTTAGTAGTAGGTCCGGGCACCGGTTAGGACCCCTTAGTGGTAGGTTAAGACACCGGTTAGTAGGTCCGGGTAGAGGGTTAGGACCCAGTTCTGTCTAGTTAATGAAGTTTGACCAGATCTATAGTTTCTTGAGAAACTTAAGATTTTATCCGAAAATTTTAAACACTGTTTCTAAGGTGAAACTATCTTTCCCAAAATCCTAAGGGTTTCGAAAGACAACGGAACCTACAGTTTTTATTTCGGGTTTTCTTGAGTCCTATAGATTGAATACAGTATTTTATTGACAAACCCCCTTAATACACATTTTATGGTTTAATTAGGGTGGAGTGTGTAAACTCTATTTCAAGGTCAAGGGACCCCTGTTCGTCCAGTTTATAATGGACCGTTTCTCTAATCTTCCCAAGTTCAGTTCTAATGTACCTGGACTTAACGTACCTTTGGTTCTAATCTTAGTCGTACTTCTTTACCGGATCTTGCGGGAGGATTTGAACCTCACCCCTGCAGAGAAAATTACAATTTCAAGGAACTTTAGGTCTTCAGTGTCTGATGTATAAGTTAGTCAAACTAATGTATTTTAGATCTTTTTTCAATTCTTGTTTTGTTTTAGAGATCTTCGTTTAACAGTTTCGTTTACTCTCTGCAGGTGAAGTTCGACAGTACCTTATTTTTCCTGGTCTAAACCGTAGGGTGGTTTTCTGTCTACTCGTTTTGTGATCTGTCTTTGACGCTCCGACTAGAGTCTGGAGTTTAGTGTCCGTTGTGCGGTAACGCTGTGGACTCTCTTTCCCCTGTTTACTCAACTCGGGACACTAGTGGTGTCGAGAGACGGACCTCCACGTAAAGTTCGATACCTCGTTCCCTCTCCCTAGGCTTATATCGGGTCTTTAGAACAAATCTACTTCTTAGTCTCAAGTCCTATAGACTCCACCGATCTTTGACGTCCCGTCTTAAGTCTCTCCTCACCTAAAACGTTCTTTTCTTAAGGTCTTTAGAGGTCCATGGAGACACTTAGAGACGGTTCATGATCGTACACTTATATACCCTATTTTGAATTTCTCCTACTTATTTCTGGTCGGTCTTTAGATCCTCGACTTACCAAGGGGTTTGAGTGTTTTTGTAGCCTTGTGTGAACTCAAGACTAGTCGGTCTTGTCTCTCCAGAGTAGTTAGGGAACCACAGGATTCACCCGGTACGGAACCATTTCTGTGATTTGAAAGGGATTTTATATCCGGAGAGATTTAGATGACACAACAAGTCAACACAGACTGAGAAACGCTGGGGTACCTGACGTCGTGTGGTCCGAAGGGACAGGTAGTTGTTGAGGACCTCGAACGAGTTTGAGTACAGATAACTCAGTCACTACAGTAGGTTGGTAGAGTAGGAGACAGCAGGGGAAGAGGAGGACGGACGTCAGAAAGGGTCGTAGTCGTAGAAAAGGTAACTCAGTCGAGAAACGTAGTCCACCGGTTTTCATAACCTCGAAGGCGTAGTCAGGAAGGTTACTTAAAAGTCCTAATTAAAGGAAATCTTAACTGACCTGCAGGAACGTCAGGTTCCCTGAGAGTTCTCAGAAGAGGTTGTGGTGTCAAGTTTTCGTAGTTAAGAAGTCGTGAGTTGGAAGAAATACCAGGTCGAGAGTGTAGGTATGTACTGATGACCCTTTTAGTATCGAAACTGATATACCTGGAAGTAACCGTTTTATTGTAGAGACGAAAAATTATGAGACAGATCCACACAGTATCGAAAAGAAGATTCCTCGTTCACAGAAAATTAAAATACCGACGTCAATTGTAGACGTCACTAAAAGTTCGGGTTCTTTTATTTCAGACAGTGACAAAGGTAACAAAGGACATATAAGTGCTACTTCTTTACCCTGACCTACGGTACTAGAAGTAAAAAACTTTCAACTCAAAATTCGGTCGAAAAAGTGAGAGGAGAAAGTGAAAGTAGTTCTCCGAGAAATCAAGGAGAAGTGAAAAACGGCATTCCCATTACAGTAGACGTATAGACTCCAATAGCTATAAAGAGGACCGTTAGAAGTAAGGTCGAACACGAAGTAGGTCGGACCGTAAAGTGTAAATTCAATTTGTTCGTCTCACTGTCATACGTCGGAACTGTATGAGGAAAGGGCTAAACCTTGATTAGACAACAAGGTACAGACCAAGATTGACAACGATGAACTGGACGTATGTCTAAAGAGTCCTCCGTCCAGTCCACCAGTCCATAAGGGTAGAGAAAGTCTTAAGACGTGTCAAACAACACTAGGTTTGTCAGTTTCCGAAATCACATCAGTTACTTCGTCTTCATCTACAAAAAGACCTTAAGAGAACGAAAAAGATACTAGGATACCTATAATTTTAAACTAGAGTACCCAAGGAGACGGAAAAGATTTAGGTTGAACTTGTAAACCTTCGAGAGCCAAGTGTATGACAACTTCGGATCGACCCTCTTAAACCTAGTAATGAGACAATTAAATACTTTACTCACGTTAACACGCCATCAAACTCGTAAGAAACCGTAACGGAAAGAAACTCTAACCTTACTTTTGACTGGAAAGGGTCAGGACACCAGTGACGATAAAAGGTTTAAACGACCGTATAACTCACGTCATGAAAGTGTCGTAGTCGAAAATCCTAAACTTTCTCAAGTTGACCTTAAGGTAGTGGGGGTGATCGAAACAAACATCACCACGAAGGATTCCGGGTGGACTGAAACGTAAGGTCAATCAGACCGAGATCCACTCACTAGTGTGGTACCACTAATAGACCCAGTACTTCTAGAAAAAACATATCAAGAAGACACATAAGAAAGGTGGAGAAGAATTATAGAAGACGAAGACAATCCAGGTATGGTAAAGACAGGAATTAACACGGGTAGAAACGTTCTTTACAAGGGAACCTTATGGATTAAAAGAACTTCTCTAGAGATCAGAAAGGGTAAGATAATAAAAGGAGATAAATAAACGTAACTAATGAATCCTTCCGAAAGAATAGAGAAGAACGATAAGAAACCTTGAGACGTAAGTCTATATTCACATAGTCTAGTTGTGCAACGTGTTACAATATACAGTTAATATAGTATTATGTCGACCCCGTTTCTTTTCTTTTATCCTTTTCTTCTCGTCTGATTAGGGTCCCGTTCGTCTTCCCTTCTATATTATATCTAGTTTCGTCTTTGATTACTCTATCTCTTAAAAATATCCCTGTTGTTTTGGTTTTGAAAAAGGAAACTTTTATAATAGTTTTAACTGTTTAGAAATCCATCTTACTTGTTCTTTAACTCTCCTGAATTTAATTATTCTAGTCCTTACTTCCTTCTCTGTAGTTTTGATTGGAATGTTTTCATTTTTCATAAAATTCCCTTATGATATTTGTGATCACTTCAGCGAGTCAGCACGGGCTGAGAAACGCTGGGGCACCTGTCATCGGACGGGGTTCGAGAAGACAGGTACCCTAAAAGGTCCGTTCTCATGATCTCATCTAACGGTAAAGGAAGAGGTCCCTTAGAAGGGCTGGGTACCTATCATGGGTCCAGAGGGCGTAACATCTGTATACGAAATGGCAGACTCGGTGGTCCCTTCAGAGTTTGTCATCGCGTGAAAAAAAAAACTGACGTGGTACGTGGAACGTCCTAGAACCAAGACGGTTGGTCCCTAACTTGGGTCAGAGAGTTTTCATCTTTCGAGTCTCAGGATCCGTGTCCTGTCGGTCCCTAACTTGGGTCAGAGAGTTTTCGCTTTCGAGTCTCAGGATCGGTGTCCTGTCGGTCCCTTAAGGGATTATGTAGTATAAATTATCTTATTTCTTGTTTTTATGTACGAGTGGACTTATCTACACCCTTTCGTCAACTCTTCTAACTTGTTGGGAAGTACTGTTTTCGTGAGTTGTTTGACCTTACCTTCCCTTAAGGGAGCCCGATATTTGCCGAGAAAACTTTTGGGGTCTCCATTGTTTGTATGAATTACCACTTTCTGACAAAAGGGAGGTTCTAGTCTTCATTCTTGCAAGAAAGAGGGGTGAATATAAATTATAACATACCCTCTGACACCCAAAGGGACCACCAAGTCACTATTTCTTGGGTGGACGATTACGTCCTCTCGACCCAAACTAAGGACCCACCTCTCTAGGGTATCTCTTCTTTTACCGTTGGGTGACATCATGAGAACGGACCCTTTAGGATACCTGTCTCCTCGGACCGTCCAATGTCAGGTACCCAGACTTTCTCAACCTGTACTGAATTACTGATTTGTTGTCGTTGTTGTAGTTTCCGACTTCCAAGGTCGGTCGCATCAATCCATTGTATTTCTTTAAGTCTAACGTTTTCTTCATTAATTCGATAGAAATATACATCAACTGTACTAGAAAATTTATCTTTTAGAATCTATAACGTGATTTTTCGACCATTGATTATTTCAAGTCGTTTCAACGTACAATATTCGAGTTATACGTTTTTAGTCAAAATAAAGATATATGATGATTACTTATTAGACTTTCACTTTAATTTTATTAGGGTAAATGTTATAGTCGTTATTCTTATTTTATCTTATTTAAAGTGTCTTCTTTACATCCCAAACATGTACCTCTTAACGTTTTAGTAACAAATTCCATTAATACTTCTAGACTCATTTACCTTTCTGTAAGGTGAGAGTACCTAACCTTCTGGCATAATTCTACAGTCATGACAGGTTTAACAAGATTTCTAAGTTATGTTAGAGATGGTTTCAGAGTGAAAAAAAACGTCATTAAATCTTCTACTAAGATTTTAAGTATACCCTCACTTACTCTGAGTCTTATCGGTTTTTATTAGAACTTTTTTTTTTCTTGTTTAAACCGCCTGAATATGAAGAGTTAAAATTTTAAGTGGTATTTCGATATCACATCACGACCGTATTCATATCGATCTAGTATTCCGTCTTAACTCACAGGTTCTTATTATTCGGAAATGTAAATACCAGTTAACTAAATCTGTTCTACGGTTCTGTCAAGTTTCCCTTTTTGATCACAAAAGTTGTTTACCACGACCCTGTTGACCTATAGTTGTACGTTCACTTGATCGAGTGTGGTATACCTTTCTTTGATTGGGTTCTGCCTAGTGTATGGATTGACAACCACGGTTTTGATATTTGTAAATCTTCTTTTGTGGCTTGTTTTTTTAGAAGTACTGGAATTCGACTATATTCGGGGTTTTGTGTTCTTTTGTTTCATCCCTATCTGTTTAATCTGTAGTAATTTTAATTTGTGACCTCAAAGTTTCTTGTGATAGTTCTTACACTTCTGTCGGTATCTTACCCTCATCTACTAACATTTAATAGACAGACTATTTCCTGACTAATATAGGTCTTATATATTTCTTGAGAAATCAAGTCAAGTCAAGTCAGGGAGTCAACACAGGCTGACAAACGCTGGGGTACTTAGCGTCGTGCGGTCCTGAGGGACAGGTAGTGGTTGAGGGCCTCAAGTGAGTCTGAGTGCAGGTAGCTCAGGCACTACGGTAGGTCGGTAGAGTAGGAGACAGCAGAGGAGGAGGAGGACGGGGATTAGGGAGGGTCGTAGTCTCAGAAAAGGTTACTCAGTTGAGAAGAGTACTCCACCGGTTTCATGACCTCAAAGAATGTTGGATTGTTAAAATTTTTAGGTTAAATTTTAACCCGTTTTGTGACCTTATGTGTAAAGAGGTTTTTTGTTTATATGTTTACTGGTTATTCGTTTCTACAAGTTGTAGGAATCGGTCATCCCTTTACGTTTAGTGTCGGTGTCATTTAATGGTGAAGTATAGATAGTATTCCCGAAATTAGAAAAAAAGAATTACTCTCCCAAAGGGACCACCAGGTCCCTCCTGAGGTACGAAGGCCTCGTCCCTCACGTCATAGTCAGGGACCAGTCCCTCGATTCTACGGTGCACGGTGTGCCGTCTCGGTCACTTCACAATCTTTTTAATTTTTACCTTTTACTGTTTACAATCGTTCTCACACCTCTTGGGAGTATGTAATGACTATCCTTACATTTACCGCGTCGGTGATACTTTTGTCAAACTGTTAAGTATATTTTCCATTTGTGTCTCAATAGTTAACTGGATCGTAAAGATGAGGATTCACATATGGGTTTTCTTGACTTTCGTACAAGTATGTTTTTGAATTTGTGCTGACAAGTTTGTTGAGTCTACAGGTAGTCAACTAGTTACCTATTCGTTGTACAACATGTATGGGTGTCACCTGAAAATGAAAACCGACAACAACTCGTCGAACGCCCTAGAGTCGAGACGTCGACCCTTACTTGGGCCCGGATCGTCACTTTCGACCTTAGGATTGTTGATCCGGTACTCCCTTGAGGAGGATGTTGCCTAATAAGTCCTTATTTTTCCTCACTATCTGACTATGAACAACGTTGTACTTATCTGTATTTTTGTAATGTGATCCAAAATTTTCGGTCAACGTTTTTCGGTATTTAACGTACTAAGGTAAATATACTGAAAAGACCTTATCCGTTCAGGTTTCATCCAATCACTACCGTCCTGGACTTCTCCCTCCTCAACCCTCATTGACCATCAATGACGATCATTAATGTATACCTCAAAAAACAAAAAAAAAAATTCTTTCTATTGGGTTAAAAAATACGGTTTCTAAATTCGTTAATGAAGTATTTTTCCTCTATGGTTTGCCCGTTTTTTTGTTTGTTTTCAAAAGATGTAGTAACGAGCAGTTCTTTTACGATTAATTTGGATGTTACTCTATAATGACATGGGGATGTCAACGATTATATTTTTTCTGATCGTTGTGGGTCATGACCCCGAAGGGACCCACCGAGTCGCCATTTCTTAGGTGGACGTCACGTCTTCTACACCCAAGCTAGGGACCCAGTCCTCGTAGAGGACCTTCTTCCGTATCGTAGAGTGAGGTCACAAGAACGGATCTCTGGGGTACCTGTCTCCTCGGACCGTCCGACGTCAGGTGTCCCGACGTTTCTCAGTCTGTGCTGACTTCGTTTCCTCGTGCGCACACGGTTCGTAACCACCCCTACATCTCGTTAGCCTTGAGAGTGACGACCATCCTTTCGCTTAATTATGCTGACGAAACCCGAAGGGACCAGTTGTTCAACCATGTCTTAGACAGACGTCACGTCCTCTGGATCCAAGTTAGGGACCCAACCCTTCCCTTACCGATGGGTGAGGCCATTAGAACGGACCTCTTAGGGTACCTGTCACCTTGGACCGTCCGATGTCAGGTACCCTAGTGTTTCTCAGCTTATGCTGACTCGTTGATTGGTTGTGTGTGTGAAAGCTCCTTACACGAGTCACAGATGATTTCTATTGTATATAGAAGGGAGACTGGGGTATACTTCAAATAAAACTCCCTACTATTCTTACGAGTTTTTAAAATATCATATGAGAAACTTATATCATTTTAGTAACTTCACATGTAAAATTTTGCCACTGTAAATACTATGCACTGAATATAGAACTATTTCGATGTTAATTGTTTACCTAGTATCCGATTTGCTTTTTCGATTTTAATATTTTGTAAACCTCCATTTGTATTCTCTTTTGGAAACGTTGGAACCCCATCTGTTTATGTCAAATCTATCCTGTGTTTTTCGTGTTTAGTATTTCCTTTTTTACTATTTGATTTAATTTTTTTTTACATTTTGACGACAAACTTCCTGTAGTAATTCTTTTACTTTTTTGTTCAGTCTCTGGACCCTTTTATAGACATTATGTGTTTGGACTGGTTTCTGAACAAAAGTTGTATATATTTATTGAGAAAGTAATTCCTTTTTCTCTTTTCGGACCACTTTGTACCTGTTTTTGGAGTGGTTTCTTCTGTATGCTTGCCAGTCCTTTGTATCCTTTTCTACGAGTAGTAGACATTAGTAGTCTCTTTCTGTTTCATTTTGTTCCTAGTCTATGTGACCCATATAGTGATGTATGGGTCATCCAGTTGATCTTGGTGTTTCTGACGGTTCACAAATACCAATATTTCTATTTGGTCTTGAGAGTAGACAAAGACCATCCTCATACTTTACGATTTTGGTTATCCTTTTGTAAAACCGTCAAAAATTTGATTTTATTTTGTATAAGAATGGTATTCTATGTCGTAAACATGAGGCTTCTCTTTTTTATGCATATAAATGTGTTTCCGAATATGGACTTATAAGTACAATACTTTCATTTTCACAACCAGCGAGTCAGCACAGGTTGAGAACCACTGGGGAACCTGACATCGGACGGTCCGAGGGGACAGGTACCCTAAGAGGTCCGTTCTTATGACCTAACCCAACGGTAAAGGAGGAGGTCCCCTAGAAGGTCTGGGTCCCTAGCTTGGACCCAGAGGACGCAACGTCCGTCTAAGAAATGGGAGATTCGGTGGTCCCTTCGGTAAGTGCAGTAAGAAAAAGTATTATCAGTCTTATACCTTTGCTATATTTATAGGTAGTTGTCCATTTACCTATTTATACTGACACATAGGTATGTCACCATATAATACGTCCCTTTCCCCCTTTTTTCTTTTTTTTTACTTGATAACTAAGCGTTATACCAATTCATAGTCTTTGTTAGACGATTCGTTTTAGTCGGTCTGCTTTTCCGTGTATGACATGTAAGATAAATATATTTTAAATTCTTTTTGTTTAGATATCGCTCTCCTTCTTCTCTACCCCAAAGAACCTAGACTCTCATCACCGACCTCTAGAGGACCCCGACCTGTTCCGTTTACAAAGCCATACTATTTTAACAAGACATAGAACTAACGTCATGACCAATGTACAGCACACAAACAAAAAGATTTGAGTGGTCTAACATGAATTTTATCCTTGTAAAATAATATACATTTACTACACAGTTAACTCGAATAAACTTTATAAACGTTTAGTCCCTTACAGGACCGTCAGGTCACCAATCCATCCTGAACCGTGAAAGTGACGACCCCCGGGTCCAAACGAGGGACTAACCTCTTGATTCTCGATTATAGGGTGTTCGGAGCTCCCTGTCGTTTAAGTCTAGTGTTCCGGTTAGAGGGTAAGCAATTACTATTCCTTGAAGACTTTTAATTCTTCAGTTCCTGGTTGTTAAATACGTCTTTTAAAGACGTCTTTTTACAACTTTCCGTACGTATGTTGAAAGTCTTTTTCGTTACGTTTAACGGGAATTTGTATACTTTTTTACAAGTTGAAGTGAATATTTTTCTCTTACGTTTGGATTTGGTGTGACTCCAACGCAAAGAGTGGTTAGTCTAACCGTTTCTAAGTTTTCTGACTATTGTATGAACGACTCCGGCACCCTTTCGTCAGCACATCCTCTCAGTGTATATATGCGTCGAGTTCGTATCGACCAACTCTACGTTTTACCGTGGAAAGGGTTTCTTCCCTTAAACCGTTATAGACGGTTTAATATTTACGGGTGTGTAAAACTGGGTCGTCAGAGTGAAAACTCTTAAATAGACTGTATAAAGATGTATATCTGTTTTACGAGACAAGTCAAGTCAACGAGTCAACACAGGCTGAGACGTTGGGTACCTGACGTCGTGTGGTCCGAAGGGACAGGTAGTGGTTGAGGACCTGGAACGAGTTTGAGTACAGGTAACTCAGCCACTACGGTAGGTTGGTAGAGTAGGAGACAGAAGGGGAAGAGGACGGAAGTCAGAATAGGTCGTAGTCGCAGAAAAGGTTACTCAGTCAAGAAACGTAATCCATCGGTCTCATAACCTCGAAGTCGAAGGTTACTTGTAGTCCTGACTAAAGGAAATCCTGACTGACCAAACTAGAGGAACATCAGGTTCCCTGAGAGTTCTCAGAAGAGGTTGTGGTGTCAAGCTTTCGTAGGTATGTACTGATGATCTTTTTGGTTTCGAAACTGATCTACCTGGAAACAGCCGTTTCGTTACAAAGACGAAAAATCATACGACAGTACCGAAAAGAAGGCTCCTCGTTCACAGAAAATTAAAGTAATTCTAAGTAATTTTAAAGTAATTTTAATTTTAACTTTAATGTTTAATTTTACGACACAAATGTTAAAATAAATGAGATTCTACCAAAAATTGTCATTTATAACTTTTGAGGATACAGATAAACACCCAAAAATTAATTTATTTGGTATCAAGTAGGTATATCACCTTCCTTAAAAGTTTGTTCTAATTCTTTGGAAAAATATATAACTATACCTTTAAAGAGATCTTTTATAACAATTTACTTTTACATTCCGTGTTTTGTGACGGGAATTGTATGATGGACAAAAAAACATTCTTCCTCCATTTTTTATATATTTTATTTGGCGAAATAACTCCACACTAACTGTATGTCTTTCGACATGTATAAGTTATTTTGTTGAAGTACTCATCATCTGTGTAGATATAAAAGAAAATAACCGTTATTTATTTGTGACCTTTTTAGGTGTTATTTACTTATTTATACCAAGAGAGGTCTCTCGTCTATCCGTCCATTACCCGTCTACCCCTACACTCACGTTCGTTGTGAAGATTCGTACCTACAAAAATATGAGAAATATAAACTTGGTCCTTTTACATAATGGATATAAAAATTTTTAAACTCTGTTCGGGTTGTTCTTCTGTAGTAGTTGAGATTATTCTTACATTATTTTACTAAAGTGTACAGTATGTAGACGTGTGTGTGCTTGGGGTAGACGTAGGATTGTTTACAGTAAGTAACGGTCGTAGTCTCTAGTTAAAAGTGAACTAAATAAAAAAAAGACTAGTACAGTACACCGAACATCCCAGAATCAAGGGGCTGGTTCCTAGGTTGGTCCGGGAACCGTCATTTTCACGTTTTAGAATTGGTGACTTGACGATCCCTTAAGAGATAAAAAGAAACTTAGAAGTCATAGCGGTCATACTTGATACCTCATTACACCTTGTATACTTGAGTACCAACAATAATTTTTAATATGTGCGAGGTTGACGTTGATTCACTGTCAAGTGAAAGTGTCTAAGAGATGGGATTAGGGTGAGAGTTCGAAAACGAAGATTACTATTGACCGACTTTGACAGTCGACACACTTGACGGTTGCGAAGGGAGGGTTGAATCCCGTCCTAGGATTCAAGACCCGTCATTAATCGCGTCACTGTGTCCTTCGGTCTTCTTAGATCGACTTCTACCCATCTTACATCGAAACTGAAAAAATTTTTCGACGGTTCGTACTGGTATAGATACAGACAGCCAGTCTCCGTCTCTGGTAGTTAAAGGTGTCACTTTCAGTGTCTCCGACCTGTGGGCGAAAAGGTCAAAGGAAACGTTCGTCCCGTGGACGTGTACGTATATTTGTGTCCGAATGAGTCAGTCGACGTAGGAGGGATCTCGGACGTCACTCTCGGTCACCGCACCTCTTGGGAGGGAAGCCTGGTAGTCGACGTTGTTCCTATGGTGGGTCCAGGAACCCGTCACGTCCATAGGGTCTTTGTCACCTTCGTCTCTCAGGTCCCGACTGCCACCCAGGTCACCCCTACAGGGTCTAAGGTGCACCTGTCTGGTTCACCTACGACGTCACCGGAGGAAAATATAGTGACCAAAAATAAAAAGTCGTACTATAAACGACACCGGGACCGACGTATCGAAGGGGACCTGGATAACGGCTCCGGAGGCAGAGGTTCAGAGTGGTATAAGTGAGACATGGGAGGTAAAAGGAATTTAGAAAGTCTTAACCGAAGTCAACGAACGTCGATTGTTAGGACTAAGTCCGTAGACCTAAACTGGTCCCTTATTTGTAAAATAGTCCTTAAAATAGGCAGATCTCTTAGATCTATCTTTAGTCTCGTTTATTCCCTTGGGTGTTGGTCGTCCCGAGAAGTTCGGAGGTGACGACCACCTTTTCTTTTTCTCCGATGCCTTCAGGGTATTTAGCGCTTTAACACACACACACACACACAGACACACAGAGTGTCTTGTCCTCGTCCTCAGTCTCAGTCTGCACTCTTGCATTCTCCGGAAGGATTCTTCTCCGACGACCTGGTCCTAGGACCGGGTACAACCCTCCCTTCGCGCCCGTCCACGTGTGTCCCCTGTCAAAGTCGGTCAATAGTAATCTTCATTTTCGAACTCTCACCCTAATCCTATCTCTTAGATACTTTGACTTGACGACGTAACAACGTAAACCTCACACATATTAAAAATTATTGTTGGTACTCAAGTATACAAGGAAAACTTTAAATTTTCTGTCTATCCTTTTTCTCTAAGTTGGTACTTCCAAACACACTGACGAGGAGACATATATAGGTTATTGTGAAGGGAATCTAGACTAAGTAAATAAGTACATTATGATAAGTGATTCGTCTATTTTTACACGTAATTTGTACACGTAGATTAAAGTAATGAGACCTTTGAAACTATTTTGATGTTATTACCTTAAATATTAATGAGTAGTAAACCTAAATATATAGAAAAAATAACACCATTTTATATGTAGATAAAGACGAAATAACGGATACGGTTTCGGAAACTGACACACCTAGTGTTATTTGACACCTTTTAAGACTTTCTCTACCCTTATGATCTGGTGGACTGGACGGAGAACTCTTTATACATACGTCCAGTCCTTCGTTGTCAATCTTGATCTGTACCTTGTTGGCTGACTAAGGTTTATCCTTTTCCTCATGCAGTTCCGACATATAACAGTGGGACGAATAAATTGAATACACGTCTCATGTAGTACTCTTTGTGACCTGACCTTCTTTGTGTTCGACCTTAGTTCTAACGGTCCTCTTTATAGTTATTGGAGTCTATACGTCTACTGTGGTGGGAATACCGTCTTTCACTTCTCCTTGATTTCTCGGAGAACTACTTTCACTTTCACCTCTCACTTTTTCAACCGAATTTCGAGTTGTAAGTCTTTTGATTCTAGTACCGTAGGCCAGGGTACTGAAGTACCCTTTATCTACCCCTTTGTCACTTTTGTCACCTTTGTCACAGTCTGAAATAAAAACCCCCGAGGTTTTAGTGACGTCTACCACTGACGTCGGTACTTTAATTTTCTGCGAATGAGGAACCTTCTTTTCAATACTGGCTGGATCTATCGTATAAGTTTTCGTCTCTGTAATGAAACGGCTGATTCCAGGCAGATCAGTTCCGATACCAAAAAGGACACCAGTACATACCTACACTCTGAACCTGATATTTCTTTCGACTCGTGACTTCTTAACTACGAAAACTTGACACCACAACCTCTTCTGAGAACTCTCAGGGAACCTGACGTTCCTCTAGGTTGGTTAGACAAGACTTCCTCTAGTCGGGACCCTAAAGAAACCTTCCTTACTACGATTTCGACTTCGAGGTCATGAAACCGTTGGAGTACACTTCTCAACTGAGTAACCTTTTCTGAGACTACGACCCTCCCTAACCCCCGTCCTCCTCTTCCCCTGCTGGCTCCTACTCTACCGACCTACCGTAGTGGCTGAGCTACCTGCACTCAGACTCACTAGAGGCCCTCTATCACTACCTGTCCCTCCGGACCGCACGACACTAAGTGTCCCAACGTTTCTCAGCCAGTGCTGACTTGACTTGACTTGACTTTTATATGTATTATATTTAAAGTATTAAAATTGGTAAAGATTCGTATGTTAAGTCCCCGTAGTTCGTGTAAAGGACACAAAAAGTCGACAGTAGTCATAGGTCAAGTAGTAAGGTTTGCTTTTGAGGTGTAGGTAATGTGTCATTGAGGTACAAGAAAGGAGGTAGGTCGGGACCACAAAGATAAGATAATCGGTAGAGATACTTAAACGGACAAGAAACGTGGAGTCTTTTACCGTAGTATGTCATAAACAGGAAAATACAGACCGAGCAAAGTGAATCGTATTACAAAAGTCCCAAGTCGGTACGACGTGGTACACAGTCAGCGGAAGGAAAAATTCCGGTTCATTATAAGGTAACATTTTTGTATGGCGGAAAACAAATGAGTAAGTAGTAAGTGACCACCTGTGGATCTACAGAGGTAGAAAACCGACAACACTTATTGCGACACCTCTTGTAATCACGTGTCTATACACAAGTTCAAGGACGGAAGTCAAGAGAGTCAAGAAAAACGTATACGGGACTTCACCCTGCAGACCTCGTATACGATTGAGATATAAAGGGAAAAACTCCTTGACGGTTCGATAAAAGGTATCGCTGTCGTAACAAAATATAAGGATGGTCGTTACATACTCCCAAGGTTCAAGAAGTGTAGGAACGGTTGTGAAGAAGAAGTAATTTTTTTTTTATCGGTAAGGGTTCACTATAGAGTCGTACCACATAACAAAAAGATACGGATTGGAGTGTTTCCGCCCCTGCATATGGGTCAGGACAGACTGTCTATAAAGGTCAGGTGTAGTACCGGGAAGACTCCGGGTTCGTGTAAACAAAATTGTTTCGTCTTCGAAAGGGTTGCAACATCCTGAATCGAATTTGTGCGTTACAAACCGTAAAACATAGGGTAGAAATTCGGATGTGGAACCTTAGAACAAAGTTCTCAACACCCTTTTTATTCGGAGTTCTTCCTGATTGACACTACATATTTTCACAGACACTATCGTAAGAGAATAAATTTTTTTCTTTTTTGATCTTATTGTGTTTACGTGTTGTCCACATACAGTATATTTGATGTCGTAAAGTAAAGTTAACCTATAATACGTCACTAATTTCTTACCATTGATACGGCAGAAACGATTTGGTAACATGGTGACCTTTTGTGAATTCACCTCTTTTGCCAGATATCCACATCATTTTATGATACTGAAATGTACTTGTTTCTGGTCTTTTGTGTGAAGTTTTCTTTTAACGATACTATCCCACACCCTAACATCCACTAAAAGAAAATTTTTTTTTTTTAGTGAACACAGAAAAATAACATAAAGATCATTCTTTTCCCTCCTGTTTCACTTGACCTGTGAAGTGACACAACCGACTACTCACCGTTGATTGATAGTCAAGAGGGAAAAATTTTAACTCTATGTCAACTGTATTCTGTAACACACTCAAATTCCACATGTTACAGAACTAGACTATGTAAATGTAACGTTATGTTAACGGTCGCATCGTGATTGTGGGACAGTGTAGTGTGTTCATGTTAAAGAAGTTTCACTACCCTTGTTAATTTCTAAATCATAGTCGTCCAAACTGAAATATTAGTGGCTGATGCAAACAGACATTAGTGAAATGACACATGCACTTACAATATGCTATTACAACGGATATTAGGGATATGTTCACTCGGAAGTCCTCAATGAATAGATGGTCAACATACATGGGAATACATTACAGAGAGGACTCAGGAGGTGGGGACTCGGTGACCATTGGTGTAAGTTGAGACAAAGAAGTTTAAACCAAAAAATCTAAGATGGATACTCTCTGTAGTATTTCATAAACAGAAAGAGACAGACCGGATCATATTATAGGAGTTCCAGGTAGGTACAACTCCGTTTATCCTCCTAAAGGAAAATAGGATACCGACTTGTCATAGGATTATACACAAATACACACGACGACGACGACGACGATTCAGCGAAGTCAGCACACGCTGAGACACGTTGGGGTATCTGCCGTCGGGTGGTCCGAGGGGGCAGGGACCCTAAGAGGTCCGTTCTTGTGGTCCCACCCAACGGTAAAGGAAGAGGTTACGTACTTTCACTTTTCACTTTCACTTCAGTGAGTACACACATAGATATATTTATTATAATTATGTATATATATGTATATACATATATAAATACATATAATCTTAACAGCAAATCAACGATTCAACATAGACTGAGAAGACATTGGGGTCCCTGACATCGGGAGGTCGGAGGAGGTAGGTACCCTAAAAGGTCCATTCTTATGCCCTCACCCAACGGTAAAGGAAGAGGTCCCGTAGAAGGACCTAGGTCCCTAACTTGGGTGTACCTTATTTTATCTTAGTGTAAGATATATACTATCTTAATACGTATAATATATAATAATATATACAATAGAAGAAATGGGTAAGTGGACAACTGTAAAACAAAGGTATAGAATCGATAACACTTCTCACAACGTTACTTGTACCCACACGGATATAGAGAAATCATAGTCAAAAGTAAAAACAATCCGTCGGGTAGAGTAATACTAAAACTTTAAACAAGGCTTAGGAGACGACCGTGGAAAACGGATCAACACAGAAATCTACCCAAGGTTTTTTCTACACTAATTTTTGTACCCAAGGTCTGAGATCCTCCGGATCTGTTTAACCAGTGGAAACCTACCTTTGGTAATGATTCCACATACTGTCAACCAAACTCCCCATATACAACTAGGAGTGTAAAGGGGTACATAATTCGTTGGTGATCTACGACGATAGTCGAAACTATATGAAGGGTCTCTCCGTAACAAAAGAGGAAGGACACCCCTTTCCTGTTTTCACGTAAATTTACAAGACACAATCCTATGTAGACATACGTAAAAATACGGTTCATATCGGGTCACTTAACCTTCGAAGAAGATGTAGAAAACTCGTCACTCAACCTTGATTCCAGATGACTAACAGAAGAGATCCGGTCCATGAGAAGTAAGTAAAAGGTAAATTAGAGACGTGGTGGGGGTAGGTCTAGGCGAGAGGTGGGGAGAGGTGGGTGAGACACAGGGGTCTCCGACTCGACAACTCCGTCGTAGTCGGTCGAGGAAGGAGGAGGTCGAAGGGGAACCCAAACCGATTACCCCTCGTGGTTGTCCTCCACTGGGTGTCTCCTCTCTCCACAAACAAGGGGTAAAAAATGACTTCCCGGGGTGGGGGGTAACCCGTCTGGAGGAGTGTCGGAGAGACAGAGGTCCAAAACAGGTAGTCCGGGTTCCCTCTACTGTTGGGAGAACAAGGATCAGACTCCAGATGAGGGCCTCCTGGTGTGATAGGGATCACCAATAAGATTTGGAATAAGTGTGGAAACATTCATCAGGGAAATACTTTGAGAGGAGTTTAATGGGGCAGCTCACACAGTAGACAAAAGACGGTCCCGGGACTGGCTATTTTCGGGATTTCTCTATTCCTCATTGAGTGGGTTCAAATTCTCAAGCATCCACCGTCTTGGTACGACCCTTTGTCCAGAGAGACGTAGGAAACGGTCCAGTCTGACGTGACGGGTCCTTCCTCGGTTGAACTCGTCACCCGTTCGACCCGTGGGTCCCACCCCAGGGTGTGACCCGTACCCCTTACCTGTGAAGAGGACGAGGTGTGGGATCCGACGACGTATGGGACCCGGGTAAGGGGGAGACATAAAGGATTTCGACTACACACGGGGAAAGTACCCATTTTGTGACGCACACGGGTCCTTCGGCAACGAACGCCTCGGGTCTCGTCAGAGGGATTACCAAGGAGACCACGAAAACTTATGTGCCGGTGTTTAAGAATCTCGAAGAGAGGTTGTCCTCACCTCAGATAAAGGGAAGGGAATGTATGCCCAACAGGGATCATTAAATGAAGATCATTTATCTTATGTTTTCTACACTATGCCTTGAAAGTTCGGATCCAGTATTTTCGTCTAGCTCGAAGACAGATGGAGACAGGAGGACCCTGTGAAGAAGTACCTTAGGTCGATACTCCTCTGGATCCGGTGTGTCTCTCCGTTATCCGTCCAACTTTGGGGTCGACTCCAAGACTGGTACTCTTTCGGAAGTCCAGGGGTGGTACTAAACTGATGTTGATGCACTCTCCGGTAGTTCTTGACGACTCGACTCAATCCGTCACTGGTTCTTTTTATTTTATTACTAACGATAACAAAATTCAGTGATTCAAAACGCTACTACCCCTTTACGTTATTTTTTAAATGTTTGACGAAGGACGCAACCGCAACGCCTCAGTGGTTATAACTGACTTCACGGGTCCCATAAGACCCTCCGAGGGGAAGAGATTAAGAGAAATTTTTAGAGGTTTAGAGGTTAAAAATCAAAGTGGTACTAACAGGACCTAAAACGAAGACCTATTGAATAACCCCAATCAGACAAGAGAAAAAATTTGGAAAAATAAATAAAGGCCGACGAGACCCAGAAGCAACGACACGCACCTCGCCCCCGATGAGAGCCAACGCCACGGGCCCGGAGAGTCACGCCACCGAAGAGTCTACGTCTTGTGTCCGAGACCCCACGTCCCTGATGTCGTCGACGTCGTGTACCCGAGCCGTCAACCCCAAGGACCCGTGGTCTCGCGTCCGAGTCATCAACACGTGTCCCCGGGTCGACGAGACACCGTCCTCCCTAAAAGAGGCTAATCCCTGACTTGGGCACAGAGGACGTGGTCGTCCGTCTAAGAAATGGTGATTCGGTGGTGAAGAACCCTAAATTACATCGGTCTAAAGTAAATCTTGTTCAAGTACAAGATCCTGAACGAAAAAAGTTCATTACATAACATCTAATAAAGGGTTCACTCATTAATATCTATAGGATGAAAAATCTTTGATTGAAGTACAATTCAAAAACTTCTCAAAAGAGGTTCGACTTATACGGTGATCTATTGTAGACGGATGATGACTTCTTAAAAATTAAGTAAGTAAATATTGAAGTAAAAGAGTAAGTAAGTTTTTTTGTATTTGATGTATGGATTACCATCAAAACTCTTATAGTTCTTGCAAAAATCTTCGGATTCGGATTAAAATATCTCCGGTAAAAATGAATTCAATTGGTCTCAATCCAAAAATAAAACGGTGTCTCTTGGGTCTTATCTTATCGTCAAGTATACTCCATACTGAGAGTCCCTATACCTCTCTTAGACTCTGACCAGTAGAAGGGAGTCAACCCCAATTCGATTACCACAGTCCGGAAATTCTGCCGACGGTTTCTGGGGACGGAGGACGATAGGTACGATAAAACATTAGACCTGAATTACTGAACGAAGATTGTTTATCTTATACCGTTTTCACTACCCAATAGTGAAGGTACTAGTTCAATGTTTCTGATACTAAAGGTAGAACAAGGTAACGGAAGATACAAACGTGAATTTTTTTTTTCATATCAACTAAATGTCACAAAGTCCACATGTTATTTTACTCAGTATGTATATCTATGTATATATATATAAGTAGAAATCTAATAAAGGGTAATATGCAATTCTATAACTTATATCAAGGGACACTATATACCATTTAGGAACAATTATAATATATATCATCTCCCATATACAATTCGCGTTTGAGAATTAAAGAGAGAGGTGAGGGTGGGGCGATAGGAGAAACCCAATATCGACATTCAAACAAAAGATATAGACACTCCAAAAAACGACAAAAAGTTTATTCACGTAAACGTAGTAAAAATTCCTAAGACGTATAATTGTACACTATAGTATAAACAGAAACAGACTGAATGAAGGGAATCATGCTAGTAGAGATCCAGGTGGGTACAACGACTTTTACCGTTGTTCCACCGGAACGTCTGTCGAATACTGTCTCAAGAGAAGGTACCAGATGCACAGTGTAGACGAAATAGGTAGTGGACAGTCACCTGTAAATCCAACGAAGGTACAGAACCGATAACACTTGTCACTACGATACTTGTAACCCTACGGACATAGAAAAGCTTAATTCAAAAGTAGAGAAGGTCTATATATGGGTCCTCGTTCTAACGACCTGGTATACTATTGAGATAAAAATCAAAAAACTCCTGGGAGGTATGAAGACATCACTAGCGTGGTTAAAAGTAAAGGTGGTATATAAACGTGAAATATTACTTCGTTTACCTGTACAATCTCTCTAGGTTTACCGTTCCTTTACTCTCCATAAAGACTGGTCATCAAGTACTCCTTGACTTAGAACAGTTGTTGGTACACTCTCTCAAACGTATACCTAGGAAGAGGTAGTTCTGTCCTAGTGTCAGAGTCGACTATGGAACTAACGGTGGAACACTCTCTGGAACTGTATCTTCTACGTATATCTGACACGGGTCTAAGGACTGGGTGTCTACGACATTTTATTATTCAGATACATCAAAATTCGGGGATTTAACGTCTCATTAAACAATACATGGTTACCTATCGATTATCATTAATAAATCCCTACCCTTGAACATTAGATACAGTACGTCAATACTTTATTCAATAAATTGATAACGAATCCCAACGGACATTACTTCATCGGTAACTCCGTTCCGAGACCATCTGGGTCGCCGACTGTGGTTTTAGGTCGTATATCCTTTGTTCCTTAAATTCCTGATACCCACTACGGTAACGAAACTTGAGACGACCCATTAAATTCCTTTCTCTAACTATTCGTGTTACAGTATTTAAGAATAAGGAGAAGGTGAAGAAGAAAGAAAAAGAAGAAAAGGGAATGGAAGGAATTTTTAAGTTAGGATTTCCGTAATCCATCCTGTCTCGTCCCTTCCGTAGACACGGACCCAAAATTCCTTGAAGTCCCTGAGTTTCACCCATAACTATAGACTTAACCCATTCCTCTCGTGCACATATCCTCCCGACGGGCCGTATCTCAATCTTGAACTCAACCGGCTCCTCCCACAATGGTGTCCTTTCACCGAAACGTATCCACAATCTCGGGTTCTTCCCACCTTTCCTGTCGGGACGTCTCCAGTGCGTCACTCTCGTAGGATCGGATCCGTACTGTGACTGTTCAGCAGAAAACGAGGTATTCTTTACTAGGGGTTTAAGCCATGTAATCTTGTTGCTAGAAAATATCGAGTGTTAAAGGTGCCCAGTTCTTAACTCTGTCCCGTGTCATCCTTACCGAACAGAGACAAGGAACTGTAAACCTCAGGACCGACCGTCTGAGTTGCCCGTCTTCGACTTTAGTAGACTTCAGAGTCGATTCCGACCCCCTAAACGAAGATTCCACCAAGTAAAGTCTGAACCTTTCGGTTACGATTGTTAAAAAAAAAGAAGGGTACACCCGGGTGGGTCAACACTGGGGAGGTGTCCAGAACTTCCCAGGAGTGTTATACCGTTGATCGAAGGGCTCTCAGTCACTAGGATCTCTCAGTCAGTCCTTCTTCACTAGGAAAATACTAGATCGACTCTTTCAGTACACCGTAAGGAAAGGAAGTGCAAAGTAAGTTGTCTTCGCTCAGCGATTTAGGTCCGGTGTCACTTTCTTAAACAAAGACGGAAAACTTTCCTTCGTATAGTCTCTTAAGTGTCTGCATAAAACATGGGTCTGGTCACCCAAGAGTGTCAGACTCGTCCCACTCTTCCCGCGTGTGCTTCCCCTTCGACCGTACTCAAAGGTCTCGGGTTCGTCCTACTTCTTCTGTACGCCTCTCTGTCTGACCACACCCCTCAATCTCCTCTTCACTAAACTCCTACCGTAGACACGAAACGCCCCACCCACCTCACCACCTTATCTCAAATGTATATCCCCTAACTAGTATACTCATATAATTCCTATTAACCTCAAAGAGTGACAGTTTTCTCACTCAATGTTTATACCTTTCCCTTTTTTTATTGTATTTACAATACAATATCTTATATCCTCACAATTGAGTATCAAAAGATCTATCTATCGATCCATCTACACACACACACACACACACACACACGAAGGATAAACGACGGATCCTCCGAAGCTTCTCCTCTTAGGATTATCGTTACTCGTAAGGATCGTGGGTCTTTATGGTAAAGGGGATTTTTTCTTGGTCACAAGGAATGTCTTTACCGTCTAAGGTCCGAATCTCGTCCTTTATATGTTCTTCTCGAGTTTTGTAGAAAAACGTGGTCTTCCGTTCCTAAACGAGTTTCTTACAACCTCTGTACAGTTTTCCTGGACACTCGGTCGTACTTACCCAAGGACGACCGGTTTAGACCCTGTCAAACTCAGTCAGTTTTCTTTACTGTAATTCTTTCATGTTGATTAATTTTATCCTTTCGTACTCAAACATACATAATTATTTATTTAATTAATCCTTACGTTATAAGTGTCAAAGTTTCATAGGTGTTTTATAAACAATTAAAGTTCCTCTTTTTCCACTGAAATGTCACTACTCCGGACCGTCTGTGATAGAATGAATTCACCCATTTCGCCTGTAGTAGTCGTTGCACTGTAGTTTTGTTACGTGGTAGACTAACCTGTGTGTACCTTCCTTTGTCATAGTGAAACCACTATTGGGTTTTGGATTAGTACTTCTTTATCGTCTGGGTTTGACCCTCGATGTTTTTTTATTGACTCAACATTAGAGGGTTCTACAGCTCCCATATTTTCACTCCCTTTCTGACTTCTTGACAAAGTCTCACTTCCTCTAATTTTGCTGTACTTTTGATTTTCGTTACACGGTTAAAAGTGACCTAGGAAAGAAGATTTGCTAAAATGATTCTGTAGACCGTTTTGAATTTACCCCAGACTCCTAATCTGCCATCACTACAATTAAAGGGCCGAAACTATTTCCAACGGAATAGTATCCTTGATCTAGGATTGAATCACAAGAAAGTTTCCTCATTCGAGATTGTAGGATTCGTGGGTATTATATCATACTTAATTGAGAGAGGATTTGTATTACTACGGTTTCCGTTACGGTTTCTCACGAGTTTGATGGCGTGTTAATGTGAGTAGAGTGTGCGATCATTTCATTACAAGTCTTAAGAGGTTCGGTCCGAAGTCGTTATGTACTTGGCACTTGAAGGTCTGCAAGTTCGACCTAAATCTTTTCCGTCTCCTTGGTCTCTAGTTTAACGGTTGTAGGCGACCTAGTACCTTTTTCGTTGACTCAAGGTCTTTTTGTAGATGAAGACGAAATAACTGGTACGGTTTCGGAAACTGACACGCCTAGTGTTATTTGACACCTTTTAAGACTTTCTCTGCCCTTATGGTCTGGTGGACTGGACGGAGAACTCTTTTGACATACTTCAGTCCTTCGTTGTCAATCTTGACCTGTACCTTGTTGTCTGACCAAAGTTACAGTTCCGACATATAACAGTGGGACGAATAAATTGAATATACGTCTGATGGAGTACTCTTTGTAACCCGACCTTCTTCGTATTCGACCTTAGTTCTAACGGTCCTCTGTATAGTTATTGGAGTCTATACGTCTACTGTTGTGGGAATACCGTCTTTCACTTCTTGATTTCTCGGAGAACTACTTTCACTTTCACCTCTCACTTTTGCAACCGAATTTCGAGTTGTAAGTCTTTTGATTCTAGTACCGTAGACCAGGGTAGTGAAGTACCGTTTATCTACTCTTTTGTCACCTTTGTCACCGACTGAAATAAAAAGACCGAGGTTTTAGTGTCGTCCACCACTAACGTCCGTACTTTAACTTCATTCGGAAGGAATGAGGAACCTTCCTTTCAATACTGGTTGGATCTGTCGTATAATTTTTCGTCTCTGTAATGAAACAGTTGTTTCCAGGTAGATCAGTTCCGATACCAAAAAGGCCATCAGTACATACCTACACTCTCAACTTGATATTTCTTTCGACTCACGGCTTCTTAACTACGAAAACTTGACACCACAACCTCTTCTGAGAACTCTCAGGGAACCTGACGTTCCTCTAGGTCGGTCAGGTAGGATTTCTTCTAGTCAGAACCCACAAGTAACCTTCCTACCTACAACTTCGACTTTGAGGTTATGAAACCGGTGGACTACGCTTCTTGACTGAGTAAACTTTTCTGGAACCACGACTCTTTCTAACTCCCTCTCTCCTCTTCCCTTGTTGTCTCCTACTCTACCAACCTACCGTAGTGGCTGAGTTTCCTGTACTCAAACTCATCTAAGGTCCTCAACCACTACCTGTCCCTCCGGACCACAGGTATCCCAGCGTTTTTCATCCTGTACTGACTCGCTGACTTGATTTGACTTTGTATTATTATGGTTAATACACGGTAGGAACCCTCTCGACCTTATTTATCAGAGAGCTTAGTAAAAGAGGAGCAGACAGTAAGTCAACTCCTTACAACCAACTTTTTGCGACGTGAAATCATAATGTCCTACTAGTACCGTCGTTGAATGAGAATTTACTAAGACCCCTTTTATTTCATTAAGACTCTAACAATTTCCTTTAGAGTCTCCAAAGGAAAGGTTCAAATTTCCTTTATTTAACAGTATTAAAAAAAATACAATCCTATTTTTAGAAATAAATGTTTATAAGATAAGGAAATTTATATATATATATGTCTCTTTTCTTAAACCTTTTTATACTTTTTTTAACTCTTCTTTAACCACTGTGGGTCTTTTAGTTTTGGTCAATTTTGATAATGTTCTCCCAGTCCCGTTTATCTAGATCCCTCTTGTCGGTGTAATTTAAAGGGAACTTGGAAGACGGGTGACGAAAGGAAGACGTTCCTTAATTATCGATCGAGTATTAAAGTTCCATGCATATCAGAAGATGCGAGGAGTGGATCACCACTTCAGCAAATAAATTATTTTTGTTTTGGTTCCTGAAGGGACCACCAGGTCACCGGTACCGAAACGTAAGGGTACACGACATTGATTAGAAAGCACACGGTGTTCCTTCTAGGTTCTAGGGTGCACGGTGTTCCTTCTAGGTTCTAGGGTGCACGGTGTTCCTTCTAGGTTCTAGGGTGCACGGTGTTCCTTCTAGGTTCTAGGGTGTACGGTGTTCCTTCTAGGTTCTAGGGTGCACGGTGTTCCTTCTAGGTTCTAGGGTGCACGGTGTTCCTTCTAGGTTCTAGGGTGTACGGTGTTGCTTCTAGACCACATCGGTTTATTTATTTACTTACAATTTTTTATGGTTTTTACTGTAGTCCCTTTTCCTAACGAAGGTAAGTCTCTTATGTCCTCCTTTTGGTGAACGAGTTTCACTGACTCTTAAGAAGGACTTTACTTTAGTATATTGGACCTTAACGCGAATTTTTTTAGAGAGTGGAAAACATCGGTGTACCGACTCCATCGGTTTTCAGTCTGGGTTTCAAACTCACCATCAAACTATTTAATATACTAGTCAATTTTAGTATTTTAGTGACAAAGATACGACTTTCAGTTCCGTCACTACTCCTAAGAGTTTTCACTTTACACCGAGTGAGATGAAGATTGGTGCGAGTGGGAACAAACAGACTCCTCAGTGAAACGAACTTCTGGGGAATCTCTGAGACTTCACTGAATGGACGTTCTCCTCCACTCGGGGTAGACCACGACATAGATCTGAATGACACTCTTGATACTAAGAGTTAGAACCGATGTGTCACCTTAGTGGCCACGACACGAATCAGCGAGTTAGAACAGGCTGAGAAACGTTGGGGTGCCTGACATCGGACGGTCCGACGAGACAGACACCCCTAAGAGGTCCGTGTTTAGGTCCTCACCCAACGGTACGAGAGGAAGTCCTCCGTTGGACCTCCATCGGACCGTTAAAAGAGTTGAGTCCCTAGCTTGGGTCCAGAGGACGTAACTTCCACCTAAGAAATGACAGACTCAGTGGTCCCTTCCGACATTAGTGGACCTCTCAGAATCTTTTGTGACAAAGACCGAAAGTACAGGTCTTTAAAACTAAATTAAAAAACCCCAAGTTAAATGAAGCCCAAAATTGTTAAGGGTCTCGTAGATTGAACGTCAGTTCTGACTCTTGATGACTTGATATCGCTAGTCTGGGTCATACAGGGGTCCAGTCTAATGTTGCATTTTGGGCCCTTGTCGGAAAATACGTTTTTTTTTTTTATTATTATTAAGTTCTAAATCGATTAAGTGTAGTCGTGGTACACAATAAACCTCAAGACGTATCCTCTAAAAAGAAAGGGTGAATAAATCAGTTAGTGTATATAGCCTTACCTCAGTACCTATAAATAAAATATAAATTATTTTGTATATTTATTTTAATATACCCAATAGTAAGTCATGATGAAAATGACAAGTTTAACGAGGTCGAAATCAGTTACCCTCGAGATAGTTAACCGAAGATACAGGGGAACTGTGAGGTCTTAACACCTCGAAACAAAAGGTCGTGAAAGAATGAAAGACCACGATGTTCTACGAGGTCTGAAAAGAACATAATTATGTAAACAACGGTGTCAAGATCTTAATCAATAAAAAGGTTCCCTGGACCAAGGAAAATAACCTCTTATTATAAACTTTGGCTCTCGACTCTTGGTCCACATTAAAAATATTGGACGAGGTTATTTTGTTAGTTTTGGGGTTTAATTTAAAAATTTTTTGAGACTCAAGATCCCAGTTGGAACCTTAGGGAAAGGTCCGTAGGAAACTCTCGACCCAACCTACGGTACGACTAGTAGTAGACAAACCACTGGAGGAAAGTCCACTCGTCGTCGGACCGAGTCCAACCGTAACTATTTTGGTTGTGAACTGTCATCATTCACTGGTTTCTCTCCTTTCATTTCCACGTGTTTTCCTCTTTAATTATATCACCCCACTTCCACCGTCTTTAGAGTTCGGAACTCTCGTCGAGTGACACACGGTGAACTCACGTCTGGACTACCGGCAGTAGTAAATCTGGGGTACGAAAACCCGAAGGGACGATCGTGTCGATCATTTCTTAGACGGGTGTTACGTTCTCTGGACCCAAGCTAGGGACCCAACCCTTCTAGGGGACCTCTTCCCTTACCGAAGGGTGAGGTCATAAGACCGGACCTCTTGAGGTACCTGACACATCAGGTACCCCAGTATTTCTCAGCCTGTGTTGACTCACTGAAAGTGAAAGTGGGGTTTGGTCGAACGACGGACTGTGTGTGGTCAGGAGGTAGTCGTAGGACGTCCACCAGGGTGAGGTGACTCGGACTCTTTGGGTGTCTTATAATCGTCTCGGGAGTCAAACCCTTCAGGGTTTCATGAAGTTGGGAGACGAACAGGATCCGTCTTCTCAGAACGGTTCACAGACTGTAATAAAAGACACAAAAAACCTCTGAAGACTTGGTAGGAACCACTGTAGAGGTGGTTTTCGTCGTAAACCCTCTAATGGAGACTTCCACTTCGATAGTTTCGTTAGGAGGTAAGTCGAGACCAGATTCCACTCTCCTCTCCCCTGTTTTTTTCTCGTTTCATTTCCGGACCAAGGTCCACACACGACCAGTACCCCTCTGTTTGGGTTACTTCTCTTCCCGATCCTCCGTCGACCAAGATCCAGTCTTCCAAGTTCGTCAACACATCGTCAATACTCCACTACTGGGGACCGACACTACCTCCCACCCTCCCCACCCTTTCAACGTTCCCCACCGAAAGGACACCCGTCGAGTGACGATTGTTTTCTACGACTTCGATCTGTCGGGTCCACGTACGATCCCCTATTGTTCACACGGTAGAACTGTCGTCTTTCCCTTATTTATTCCTTCGCCACAGACCCTTCCAAAACCTTACTCTAAGAATGTGCACCCGGGGTTGTGCAAGGCACCAGACTTGGGACTTTGACCCACGTTTCGACTCTCTAGTACACGTAAAAGGTCTTGTGTCGATTGTCTCGTATATAGGAAAAGAGTTTGCAACTCCGAGTGACGACGACGACCCGTCTCGTTCGATTTTGAGTTCGACGGACCCTACCCTTGAATGTCAAATAGTTGGACCGGAGTTCAGCTCACCCGGGTGACCGGGTGACCCCGGAGGATTTTGGGAAGGACCTCCCCCTTTCCCCTGACCATAATAGGAAAGGTAAACTGACTTTGACTGTTAACTAATGAGAAGATGTTGGGCCCCCAGGAGAACCTCCATAGAGGGACTAAAGTCTCTTACTCCCCGTGTCGAATTCCACTCATGTCATCTAGGCCTAAGTAATAGGTCCGCTATGGACCAGAGTTCTCTTCAGTTCCGGACCCCTTCGGGTTTCCCGTGTGTCGATTAATATTGACGGTCATGTTCAAACACCTTACGTCAGCCCCAGTGGATTCCCAAAACCCCTGACTCTTCCCTAGTGCCCGGTTTCCGGAGTCTAAAAAGACACAGTCAGAGCCCTCCTGACTCTTTCGTTACGTCGACACTCAGACCCTCTTTCCCCTGTCGTCGGTTTGCACATCTCTGGGGCCATCGCACCGCGTAAGGATCTGCCCGCGTCGCGCAACGGAAAACTGAGGATCCTGGTCGACGTCTGGCGCTCAAGCGAGGGTGTGAAGGTAGAACTCGGAGTGTCCGACGTGGAACTATCCTGCGACGCCCGCCATCCGTGCCTCCGCCCACAGGTGAAGTAGGCTCGACCGTGCTACGGGCAGCAAGGATTCGGGAAAACCTGAGTTTTCGGAGTCTATTCCTCTAGTTTCGGGTCCAACCCCCACGTCCCCGGTTAGGACGGCGACGATCGGGCAGGGGTCGCCGAGGGCTCGTCGCGGACCCAGTCGTCTCGGCCACACGATCTCGCTTTCCGGGTGACCTCGGGTTCCTGGGTGGAACCAAATAGTGGGGAGTAAACGAGGGGACCGGTGACGGCTCACCGGGGCGCATGAGTGACCCGGCAGCTAGTCAGGTCCTTCACGGGCGTTCCAGTAGACGTGTTGTTTCCGCCGGGTTCGCCACGGAAGACAGAACATTTATGGTCCGGAACAGGGCCCGCTTCGCCTCGGGGCCCTCTCTTCGACGGGCTCCTTAGGGCGGGGGTGAGGCGTAGGGAGGGGGTGTTGAGGCCTCGCGTAAGTAAACTTTACAATTACAAAGCTTCGAAGGGAGATCCTGACCTAGACAAAGGAATTTTCTTCCGACTTCGGAGACCCGAATTATTTGTTTGGTCGTAAACTGAACCCACCCTTGGCCTATTTGTAAACAACCAAGGTCTCTCTCCGTCCACATGCTCCTGTTTGCGGCCATCTAATAGTGTGTCGGAGAGGTCAGCGAAATCTTTCTGAGGAAACACGTGGCTAAGGTCCTCTCTCTGCAAAAGGGTTAGATGTCTGGGAATAAACGTGGGAAGTCCGACTCCCGTGGTCGCCGCGACCCTCCCTTAGGTCCGGTGTCCATCTCCCGCCCCGCCCCGCCCCGGCACGACCCCGCCTCGGTTCGGATCCGGGGCGGGTGCGCAACGGTCCGTCCTTGGCGAGGGCTCCGAGACGGCGGCTCGCCGGCGACCTTAAGGTCGACAGCAGCCCATTGTGGGCTAGTGGCGCTCCCACACACAGAAACCGGGTATCCGGACTCGGATTTTTCAGACCGGAGACGTGGCCCTCCTGTGTCTCCCAACAGTGTTGGCCACGAAAAATTTTCAGAACCGGACACAGAGGGAGAAGTGTAAGCTATCAATAGCCCAATAACGATTTCATTCTAGTTTAACCTAAGAAACGAGTCGGGTCGACGATCGCTACTATTGCCATGGGCGCTGGTGAGCCCCTCGTGGCTGTGAGACGGTCAGTGACAAGTATCGAGAAGAGTACCTAATTGAACACTACTCCACTGAGTTCAGTAGCTGCGTGAAGAAAGGTCTTGCCCATGTAGTGAATGAGGGTGAGCAGGAGAGGTCCACTCTCGTTTAACCCCGTCCGCGTATCCTTTACCCCGGAGGTTAACCCGTCCATACTGAGGTTCCCGGCCCCCGAGCACACACGACCTCTCCCCAACATCTCCAGTGGCCCCGCGATGACACCCGGATCTTGCGACGGTCCGGGGGTGTTAAGGGATTGAAGTTGTAAGAAATTAGCTAATTCAGGAGGTTTCGTTCGCGATGGACCAGAAAGTTTCCGAAACGAAAAGGGAGTTCGACCCTTTTGGGTGGTCTCCTTACTAGGCAAAAAGTTGATACCCTCGGTCGTTGTGAGTATGTATTACTTCGTTCAGTGTGTTTTCTTTCTTAATGGAGGGTGAGAGGACCCTCTCCGGCGAGTCGGGTCGGAGAGTCTCGACGGGTTTGATACCCGGTCGGTCCAATCCCATTTATCCCTCATCCTCCCGAGGGTGTGTTCTCGACCTCAAACAGTGGTCTTCTTTAGGGCCAGGTCCAATAAGTATTCGTAAAGAATCTTTGGGGTTAAGGACGTAAAGAAGACGGAGTTCGACACCTAAGGGACCGGTCGACTCCCTGTGTCCCTTCCCTTCTTCTTGCCACATCTTGTCTCCTCGGGTGAGAGACAGGGTCGTTATCGTAAACCTACGACAGTCTCCTGGGTCACCTGTTCCACCCTTCTCTGACATATAGTGGACCGATTGTAATCCGTAGCACCGGGGTTTGATCACTTATTCGGATTAGAATATCTGTGGACAGACGGGGAACTGGGAGTCCCAAGTGTCTATGTATAGAGGATCCCAGAGGACGACGACGACGATTCAGTGAAGTCAGCACAGGCTGAGACACACTAGGGTATCTACCGTCGGGTGGTCCGAGGGGGCAGGGACACTAAGATAGAAGAAAGTTCCTGATCAGGAAAGGACTGAAGTTGGACCGGAGAATGAGATTTGTGGAGGTTTTAGAGTTGGTCTAAGAATGAAGAGGTCCATCCGGACCTGGAGACCGAATTTTACTGTCGTTTCCTTACCATAAGTAGAAGCACCGGACTATAATTCCCGAGTCCTATCATGTACGAAGTACGGACACTGGAAACCTCTTTCTGCAGATTCATCGACCCACTGGAACCCGTTTAGTAATTCAAAGGGTAGTCGTATTACCAACCTATTGTCTTGGTTTTAGGGCCTTTTCCTCTCCATCCCTTTAGACGTAACATTTGAGACGTGGACTTTTGGACGAGTGAACAAAAGAGTGTGTGAGACGATTCGACGACGATTCAGCGAAGTCAGCACAGGCTGAGACACTCTGGGGTATCTACCGTCGGGTGGTCCGAGAGGGCAGGGACCCTAAGAGGTCCGTTCTTGTGACCTCACCCAACGGTAGAGGAAGAGGCTACGCACTTTTACTTTTCACTTTCGCTTCAGTGAATCAGCACAGACTGAGAAGCTCTGGGGTACCTGACATATCGGATGGTCCGAGGAGGCGGGTACCCTAAAAGGTTCGTTCTCATGACCTCACCCAGCGGCAAAGGAAGAGGTTGTGTGAAAGGACTCCAAGATGACATACTATCATCTCTACCATTACAGTGATGATACGATAGTAGACGGGACGCTCACTTTATGTACTTTGGGTTAGTGGGACCGTAGGATCGAACCCACTCGTCGTCAGTCTCCGTCTAAACTGAAAGTCTCGTCCACTGTTGGGTTTCCGGACAGAGGACAGTGACATCGGTCCGGACATAACCCTACCTAGGACGAGGGTTGTCCCATAGGGTGATGGAGGACGGATCCTTCACTCGGGTTCGTCTAGAAGTGACTGTAAGTTATGGGAACAAGACGAAGGTGACAAAGGTAGAATTTCTATAATTAGAACTCAGGTGGACACCGATAGTCTTAAGAAAAAGTCGTGAAGGTTCTAATTATGTATGGGGGTAGTACGGGTAAAAGGTTTGAACGATCTTTCTCCATGTTTTGAAGCTTTGACGTGTTTGAGGTGTACGGACCAAAGACTTAGATGAAAATTAACTCTTCATACCTTTGTACTTTATCTCTTACTAACTGAATATACTCTGTCACATACTAAGTACTATCCCAGAGTGTTTACCTCTCCTTCTTTCTGAAAAGTCCGTCTCCTCTGACTTACTCAAAACGTCACTTCCGAACTCTCGGAACTCATCACTATGTCCATCTTCTCCTTCGTCTTACCCTCCATGTCAGTTACAGTAACGTTTATGGTTACCGACACTTGAGTGAAGCCCATCTGTCACCCCTCGGTGGTTTTCAAACATTTTTCTCCATTCACCAAATAAGGTAAATACAAAATGTTTAATAGTGAGACCACCGACACACACTTAAGTAAAAAAATTATCAAAAAAAAAAAATCTTGTCAAAATCCAAGTGTCTTTTTAACTCGTATATTATGTCTCTTAAGGGTATATGGAGAGAAGGGTGAGGGTCAAGTAATAACAGAAGATAATCGTACCACACAAACAATGTCAATTACTTGGTTATAGCTATGTAACAATTGATTTCAGAGTTCGCATGTAATCACAAGGGCACAGAATACCAAGATACCCAAAACTGTGCACGTATTATAGTACATGTGTGGTAATGTCATAGTATATCCTAGTAAAAGCGATTGGACTTTTTTAGAGAACGAAGTGAGTAAATAATGAGGAGGAGGGAGGGACATTTAGAGAACCGTTAGTGAGATAGAGTTGAGTAGAACGAAAAGGTCTTACAGTGGATCAACCTCAATTCACCATATGCCTGAAAAGTTTGACCGAAGACAGAGAAACATTATACATAAATTCCAAGAAGGTACAGAAAGACAACGAACTATCGAGTAAAGAAAAGCATTTATATATAAAAAACGTAAAAAGAAGTTATTTATGACTTGAAAATATCGATGAAGATATCTAAGATAGACAGGTTTTCTTTATGTCACGTTCCGTGTTTAACTGAAAAGGATTATCGATGTAAATTTTTCCATTTTTCCTTTAATTTAATTGAAATTATTGTTTAAGATGTCGTATAAATTTTATAAAAGTAAAGTCGTAAAATAGCTATATTTTTAACTCTATGAAAGATATGAAAAAAACATGATTCGGAGGTTTTGGGTCACAAAATATAAAGGTCGTGTAGAGTCCAACCTGACCGGTAGAAAGGTCACAGGTCACCTGTGTGTCGACCTGTCACTTCTTGACACGATCCCATGACTCCTGCCCCGTCTCTTTATCTCACCCGTTCCAGAGACTGCAGTGTGGTAACTGTCAGACCACACCCTTTGTCTATCATTTCTTCAGTTGTTTAGTAAGACCTCTCGTCGTTCACAGTAACTCTTTTATTGTGTGGAGATAATATGACCCCGAAGGGTCCACCGTGATCATCATTTCTTAGACGGGTGGGTACGTCCTCGTAATTTTCTGACCAAGGTAGGGACCTAACCCTTCTGGGACCTCCTCCTTTACCGTGGGGTGACGACATAAGAACGGACCTTTATATTACCTGTCTCCTCGGAACGTTCGATATCAGACATCCCAGCGTTTCTCAACTTGTGCTGGCTCTCTGACTCACGTATGGTAGGTCTCTGACCCTTCGTCTCAACCTAACGGTCCCATCAGCCCTTTCGAGAAGGCCCCGACTCTGGCTTTACTCCTCCGTAATTGGTAGTCAATAGATAACTGTGTTATTATTACATATTGTTTGGTGAAGTTTTAAGTGTCCGAATTATATTATTGATCAATAATAACGAGTACTCAGACATTCGGTCGACCCGTCAAACAGACCAGGATCCACCCGAGTGTATACGTTGACACTCATCGACGTCCAGTCCACCCACCGATACGACTAAGCCTGACCCGAACGGACAAACCCTAGACGATCGACAGCTGACCACATCCTACTGGAGTCGAGAAGAGGTATACAGAAGAGTAGGACATCGTCCGATCGGGTCCGGACAAGAGTACCACCTCCGTCCCTAGGTTCTCTTTTACACCTTCGTAAGTTCCAAAGACTTCCGAGCCCGAGTCTTGATAAATAGTGAAGACGGTGTAAGAAAACCGTCTCCGTTCAATGTTCCGGTTGGGTCTAAGACCCTCCTCGACGTTTCAGTGTAGCGCGCTCTCCATACACATATCCCTCCCTACCTTTTAAGTCCACTAAAACCGATAAGTAGAGGGTATAATGAATTTCGAAAGTTGTGGTGGTCCTTCAATATTGTTACGACTTGAACAGACACGGGTTATTTTATAGGAGTTTTATATTTTTGTTTTCATCTTAACATCTTTTTGGAACTGTTTTAAGGAGAATGGTACTCTCCAAAGTTTCATTGAAAACGTTAATAACTATCCAGTTCATGTATTTTATTGTTCACTTCTGTATCTTCTGAAGTTGTATTAAATACTCCATAAATCAGGTGTTTATAAAAGCCGTACGAAAGAGACACACTCCATAATAATAAGTTGATGTTATTAACAACTTGTTTTCAGTTGTTAGGGATAGGAGTATCTCAAATATAAGATCACCTTCCTTTACTTATTTATTCAATTATACATTTTGTTTGTACTTGAGATGCCTCTTTCTGTGCTCCGTTTCCTATGCCTCACCCCCTACCGTCCCCCTCCCCAAATTTGGTTCGTCATGTTTCAACTTGGCATCCTGTCCCATCCGGGAAGACTCCTCTGGGACCTCGGTGCTGGACTCTCTCCGTCTCCGCTCCCTCCCTCAGGACACGAATAGAGGTCCTGGTCACCTCCCTTCTCGACGTGCTTCTGGGACTCCGTCCTCGACCAAACCGTCCAAGATCAACATCTGTCTCCGTCCGAACCGTTTCACCCTTCCCTATTCTCATGAGTCCCCGGTCTAGTACGTTCCGGAATGTCCGGTACCATTCCTAAACACTAAAATCAAAACTACTACCTTTCGTGGTCCTCGGAAAAAAAACTCCCCTCCCCATAGTATCTCGTAAGCCCCTCTCTAGGACCCCTCTTCTCCCGACAAAGATCTGTTCCCAGTTTATCGGTTAGGAACTCTCTACCGACCTATGGTTAGGAGTAGTCCGTCGGACAGGGGTTTCTTAAAGGGAACGAAACAGAAAGTTAATGGATCTGTCGTCAAATAAGGGGTTTCCTACAGTGGTGGAGGGCTCTTGTATAAGGTTAATAGGGTCTTTTGTTCCATTAACCCTAATATCATCATAAGTGGTAGAGTTAAGAGTTTTACTTTTGGATAGGTTTCGTTCTTGTTTTCCAACGAGGTCTTTCGTCGGGGGAAGGGGAACCCTTTTGAGTCAGTTGTTGATTCTCTCAGTGTCAAATATACTTTGATCAATCAAAGTTCAGTGAAAGGAAAGTCCTATATTAGAATGTGTTTTCTTTCTTTTTACCCCGATAAATGAGTCGTTTCTAGGTACGACAGTATCTCTTTTATTTATATGGTTTGTACACTATACAACCTACTCCTCTATTTACGGGGTTTCTTTTTATTCCCTCTTTACCCCTTGTAAACTCTTATCCACACAGTGTTAAAATTTCATCCGACCAGTCCCCCTCTAATCAACTTTTCCGGATAGTCGGGTCGTAAGTGTCTTGTCTCTCTTCACAACCCCTCCTAGTCACTATTTCCGTCCCAATCGGGGTGTCGAACACCGTATCCACACAGTGTTGGTGATACAATTCACATACTAAACAATTCTATTAAAATAAGGTGTAAGACACTTTTCCTTTTTAAAGGAAGTCGGTTACACACATCAAGAGACTTAACTTAATATATTTAATATTATTTAAAATGATGTGTAATAGTCTTTTTCTGACGTGTCGAGATAAATCGTTGAGGTCAAACCTGTCAAGGATACGGTCCCGACTTTGTTTCCGTGTTGTCACCGTCTTACAAGAAGATAATGAAAAAGAAACACCCGATAAAGAGAAAAGTCGATCTCAGGTAGACTCACCTTGAGTTCCATCGTCCCTCTGACAGGAGGTGATCTCCGCCGTGTTTCCGGTCGGACGTCGTAGTTTCCCATGTGTGAATCGAGTTCAGGTAAACAAAGGCCCCATACATACTCTAAATTACCTTTTGTTTTTCGTCTGTAGATTCTCGAAACGTATCTTCGTATTATCGTTTCTCTTTTTGTGGATGACCCACACATACACTCGTCTAAGTCTACTTCACTTCTCTTGGCTGGGTCCGCTACCCCTACCCGTCCTCCGATTCGACTCCCTTGATTCTTTGGTTTGTGTTATTTTAATTTTTTATTTTGTTTTTCGACGAACAGGAACACAATAGGTGTGACGTCAGGTCAAGTGAGAGAAACCGTACCTTGAGGTCCGGTACCGGTTCAAACAAACGGAGTCACCTTGGTCCCTCCCTTGCCCATTTCACCACCAGGTCGGACGTGTAGGTCTCAGACTGGACGGGGGTCCTCCCCGGAACCTCACTCGTTCGAGAGGTGGACAGAAATCACACCCAGTATACTCCCACCTCTCGGGATCGTGCCGAGAAAAGTCATAAGTACATCGTTTGAAGATGTCTGAGTTACGTGTGTGTATGTTAAAAAAGTCTAGTGCATGGTCTAGACAATAAGTAAGCGATTTAGAACAGGTCTTCTCGAAGAGACCACCGAGTATACCATTTCTTAGACGGACGTTACGTCCTCTGGACGTAAACTAGGGACCCAACCTTTCTAGGGAGTCTCTTCCCGTACCGTTGTGTGAGGTCATAACAACGGTCCTCTTAGGGTACCTATCTCCTCGAACCACCAGATGTCAGGTACCCCACTTCCGCCCTCCTCTTCCCCTACTGTCTCCTACTCTACCAACCTACCGTAGTGACTGCGTTACCTGTGTTCAAACTCATCCGAGACCCTCAACCACTACCTGTCCTTTCGGACCACACGACACCAGGTACCCCCGTTTCTCAACCTGTGCTGACTCGTTGAGTTGACTTGACTTCAGTACAGGTCGAGAAACGTTGGGGTACTTGACGTCGTGCGGTCCGAAAAGACAGGAAGCGATAGAGAGCCTCAAACGAGTTTGAGTTCCAGGTAACTCAGTCGCTACAGTAGGATGGTAGAGTAGGAGACAGCGGAGGAAGAGGAGGACGGGAGTTGGAAAGGGTCTTATTCAGAAAAGGTTACTCAACCGAGAAGTGTAGTTCACCGATTTCATAACTTCCAAATCATAGTCAGGAAGGTTGTTTATAAATCCCAACTAAAAAAAATCCTAACTGACCAAACTAAAGAGACGACAGGTTCCCTGAGAGTTCTCAGAAGAGGTCGTGTTGTCAAGTTTTCGTAGTTAAGAAGTCGACCCGAAGTCGTCATAGCCTAAATTTTTCCAGACATTCATTATTACACTTAACTTACGGATTCTTTTTCAAACTAAGGGAGTAATCAATGTTATGGAGCTCGTTTACGGGTGTAGAGGTAATGGAGCGAACATCTTATCCCTACTGTCCATATCTACATTTTCTGAAGTTCTCTGACCATAACATAGATTACGTCTCATACAAGAATTACAAGAGGGGGGGAGGATTGTTTTTCTTTAATCTCACAGCAGTTTACGATACCTATATGAAATTTTGTTATGAATAATTGGAAACCCCGAAGGGACCACCAAGACTACCATTTCTTAGACGGATGTTACGTCCTCTCGGTCCAAACTAGGGACCCAGTCCTTCTGGAGGACCTCTTCCCTTACCGATGGGTGAGATCATAAGAACCGACCTTTTATGACACCTGTCTCCTCGGACCTCCCGATGTCGGGTACCCCATCGTCTCAGTCTGTACTGACTCGTTGATTGTGCAATTGGAAATTAGACACCTGGTCAGTGGACCCCCTTAGAACAATTTCCTAAGACGAAAAGTCTCTAAGAACGAAAAGGGTTGTTTGAAGGTCCAAGACCAATACGACGACCCCTAGTAAGAAATTTCATCGTTCTTAAATTGTAACTCAAGGTAATAAATTGTACGGATGGCGTGGTTTTCAAGAGATTTCCTCAAAGTGTCTGATCGATAAAGAAATTTTTAAAATGAAAGGGTGAATTCCAAGTACGTTTCAGTGACTGGGTCGATTCACGGTTCGCGGTCGCTCCGGTCCCACATTACTCGACCCACTCCCGTAGCAAACCAGGGTCTCCCAAGTGTCATGAGAAAATGTCTTTCTAGGACGTTAACAGAGCGGTGGTGAAAGTCGAAAAACTAGAATCGGAAACGGAGACTACTATTAATGGGGAATTAATCGTGGGTGGTGGTACAGTAGATTTATTAATATCATTCACGTCAAACGTGGAGACGACCCTCCGAAGTTTGGTTGACTATTTTGTTCTACGAATACGGTTAAAAAAATTTTTCTGTTTTGACTGGGTTTATTTTCAGTGTACGACACCTTGTGTGTTTGGACAATATTGGAGGTAATCTTATGTCGATAAATTCTCAACCAAAACTTGTTAGTTCATAACTACACAAAGTCTTTGACATTTACAGTCTTACGTTTAAAACGTTGGTCAACACGTTTTCATTTTGTCGAGTCAGTTCGATTTTAGTTGGCATTTAAAGACAACCCTTCCCGATGTTCCTACAGATTTGATAAAAAACAGACAGACCTAAAACGGTTAAATAACTTCGTCAAACCATTAAAGACCCACGTGAGTTTCGTTTAATTGAAAACACCTTCTTCTCCACCCAAAAAGTGACTTTTGTTAATCGTCAAAAAGTCAAAGGGTTCACCTAGTAGTAAGTGGGGGGAGTGGCTTGTCGTCCCGGTAGCCTCGGGTTTATTAGTACTTTGAGAGAATCCTCCTTTGGTTAACACAATGAAAAAAAGGTTTCCGACAGAAGGGTGGCATCAGAGTCTTGTGGTAGTGTTCTGAAATGTTAAAAGACTTATCCATTATGTAACTGTTCCTTTTTTGAAGCTTGTCGTGTTTTACAACATATCTCTTTTTATTTAAAAGAAAGAAGGGTAGTAGATGGAGGAACGGAAGGGGTCTCTGTTTAGTGACCAAGTATTGAAAAAAATAATACTTTTTAAAGTCTATATGTTCGTCTCTTTAACCTTATTCAAGTACTTATTGTGTCGTAGTCGTTACTTTTTGTGGGGTGACCGAAAAAAAGGGGAGGTAGCCACAAACATCCTCAATAAAAGGGTCTGTGAACTAGTAAAATGGACAGTTTTGAAAATCATAAAACGGTAAGGGGGGTGGCAGAGAGGAATTAGATTGGTGTAATGGCAGTAGTGTAGGTTGTTCCAACCTATTAAGGAATTATGTTAGGTTATAAGAGTCCCCAGTAAAAATTACCGAAGCCCTGTCTGACTCCCTCTTTTCTTGCTGCTTCCATTCTTAGCTGCCCTAGGATCTTCGCGTAATTTTTCGGTCTGGCTGTAGTGAAACCCCACGCCAGTAACTAGCTCACGGGACGATGAGCCCGAGGGTCAAGGGCGGCAGTAATTGACGCGGCCCAGTCGTGGTCGGTCAGACCCAGTTCTCGGCGAGGCTCGGCGCTCGAGGGCCAGAGGGACGAGGGTCCGCCGTTGAGGTCGTCCGGGCCGCGTCGACGTGTTGGGTGGCAGGGGTCTGTGGCCGCTCAGGGACCTCCCCTTTGCTAACTGTGTCGACGGACGTGACCCGGGGGTCAGGAGGGGGCGCCGTGGACGCAGAGGGCCGCTCCGGTCCTCGACCTTTGACCGAGCGAGCGCTCCGCTCCGGTCGGTGCGGTCGGTGTTGGCGAGGCGGGCGACGGGCGAGGGCGCGGCCCGAGAGTCGTGGATCTGGAGAGCCTGGCCCTGATGTTGAGGGCAGCCCGGGGTGCCGGCCTGGTTACCGCCCGCGGCCTCGTACGCCCCGCGCCGCGGACGCGCCGCCAAACTCATTCGTCGGCGCGCTAACCGACACCCCAGCCCGCCGGCGCGCCCCGGACACCCTTCGCCTCACTGCCTCGCTCGCCGACAACCTCCTTCCTCCACCCCCGGCCCTCGCGTTTACCGCAACTCTACCAAGTCCCGGGACAAGTTTGAGATCGCGACTGGTAAGTGGCTGCCTTCGCCGCCGCGTCCTCCGCTGCCGCCGGGTAGCCCCCGTGCATCGCCCGAGGCCAGGGTCGAGGTCGCCGCCGCTGTCGGTCCCTCCGGATCCGGGCCCGGGCCGGCCGCCGCGAGCTCCGCCCCTCCCTTCAACGCCACGGCGGTGAGGAGGGGGGGAGGTGGCCCAAAGGATAAATGTCTCTCGCCTCAGCGCCCAAGACTGCCACCGCCTCGGGGAACGGAGAGAAGCGAGTGGTCGGCCGGGGCAAGAGGGCGCGCCCCGAGGCCGCGGGCGGGCACCCGGCAACCCTCGCCCTCTCCGCCTCCGCCGGGCTCCGATTTCGTGGGCGGTCCGCGGCTCCCATTCACTCCAGAGCTCGCCGACGGATCCGGGCCTCGAACGGCTCCCACCTCCTCCGTCCCCAGACCCTCCCCCACCACCTTCAGGAGACAGAGTGGGTGGGCCAGAGACTCCTTCAACCCGTCGCCTTGCCAGACTTCTTGAGAAAAAGGAGAAAAGGGGAAATAAGACTCAAGAAAGACCCGCTGCCGACTAAATGAAGGGAGGGGTCCGCGCCAGTTCACATAACCAAAGTCCGGCTTTAGAAAACGACAGAAGGGAGGCGGGGACTCCGGAAGGTGATGGGACCCCTAAGCCACCGTCTCCGAAGGCCCCGCAGCCTTCGTTGTAGGGAAAGGACCCTCCACCCCCACCCCTCCTCTTTTCAACGCACTCGAAGGTCCCCCTCCCCCCGGCGAACAGGGGCGGTGGAGGATTGCGTGGCGGCGGGGGTCCACTCCTAAAGACCCACCACTCCAAACCGGAAAGGCCGAAAGTAAGGACGTCCCTTCGGGGATTCGGGCACCTCTAGACTTTCTAAGACCTAAACTAACCCCCAATTCACACTCCTGAAGAAATAAGGTCGCGTGAAGGGGCTTTTAAGCTGTTCGAAACCCGACTCCGTTTCCGGGTTGTTGGTTTTTCTGAATCAACACTTAGTAAGAAAGGAAAAACCATTCCATTAGAAACCTCAAACTTCGGACTCGTTCTATCGGACACAAGAATTGAACTTATATGAAATTTATTATTACAGTTTATGCAGATGTGTGAATAAAAACTTAAAGATGTATGAAATGTGAGATCAGAATTGGATCTATTACGGTAATGTTAACAGACAGACCACTGAATTTTTTTTCCTGTACCTTTTGACATATTTCTGGTCGTTTCCCCTATAATATATTACTTGAGGGTACATAAGTAGAAAGTCTGAGTTGTCAATGATTGAGAATTGGTTTAAAAAGAGCAGAGACGTGAAAGGTAAGGTGTGTGGAATTTCAACCTATTAGTGACTGTAATAACGTAGTCTTAAAGTTACATATAAACAGATTCCGTATCCAAGACTCCTTTTTTTTTTTTTCGTATTAAATAGTCAATTTTATTAATTGAGGAACGATAGTCCATAAGTAACCGTCTGAAAGTCGAACAGTGTCACTTACGAATATCAAGATCCTGGTAAAAATGGTACTCAAAAAAACCACACCTGGATTGCATCAGGTTCAGATCCAAAAACCAAATCGGAAATCAGTCGTAAAAATCCATTAATGGTACGATCACATAGGTTTTGTAAAATCGAAACAACCACATCTACATTTACATCCAGACATCTAATCCCGACGTGTAAGTTCCTCCTTACTTTTCTTTACTGAATAAAACACAAAGAACATCGACGGTTTATGTGAATCAAAGAAATCCAATACGAATTGTTCTTTCTGTCCTAAGAAATCACATTTAGATGTCATTCTCCCCTTTATCTATAGGAAGTCTTTTTTCAAAAAACTGTATCATTTTCCAGAAGTCTGTTTAATCTTTGTCAAAAGAGAATTTTCATCTACCCATATTACTGATTTAATTCATAATAAAACAGGTTAATCTTAACCGAAGATTGGTTTTATACTCACCCGTTTAAGGAGACGACTTATATATCCCTAAGGGATATTTGACCCTCCTAATTCAATTATTTCCCTTTGTAAATTTGATTATCTATTTTTGTAATTTTTATATCCATTTTTATAGTGAGACTAACAAAACATTTAAAGTTCTCATACTTCAAAAAAAGTTCGGGAAACCGTTAAAAAGTGAAAAAAAGGACCAACATAAATTAAATAACTATAAATTTGAAATCTTCCAGTTTCACACTCATTACCTATTCCTGACTATTACAAAATTTTCATGGTGAACAAACTGAGATAAATGACAGGACTTTAAAAAAAACAGGATCATCAATCGTACATCTATTTAGTAAAATAGGACAGAATTTAGTCTCCTTGTATTTAAGTGTAAAAAAAAAAGAAAATTACTAGTGACCTGGTCAGTCACATTATACGACCTCAAGTGATCGAAGTCTTTTACATCAAGTCGTTTACTCGTGTCGTGATACTCCTGTTCCTTCCCTCTTTCTTACTCATACCAAAGAACGTGATTCCCTTTACTGGTTCTTACCTTATAAAAAGTTCAGTATCAAATATAATACAATCTGGTTTTGAGTCCTAGAAACTCCAACCTAATTTTCATCGTCCAGATTATACACTCTTTTATCGTGGTCAAAAGACTGAAAAGTCGGGAGTATACTCATTCACGAGACTTTAAAGTTTCTTGATATAAATCAGTTAATAAATTGTAGAGATTCTAGGACTTTTTATTGTAAAACACGAATTATAAAATATAATTCCCATTAATCGAATAACTCTAATAAAAAATACCATTTTAACTATCATTCATCTAAGTAAACTTTGAAAAAAAATTTTTTTCGCTATAACAATCCGAAAGAACAAGACTTTTATCGGATGCTTATACATGAGTATTTTTTCTAACTATATTCATATCCTATTTTCTACTCGCGGAGATATGAGGGAGGGGAATAAATAAATTGACAAAAATTTCTAAACATAGAACTTACACCTTTTCGACATACCCCTCTTAGGGATAAAAGAATAAAAATATAAGTCATAATTACGAACAATTTATAAACTACTAATATATAAAAGAATGAAAAAAAAAGGGTGTCTCTTATACTTTGTCCACAGTTTTACTGTAGGTCTAAACCCTTTTGTATATCATCCTTTCCTCCTTTACCTTCAAGTTTCAAACTACTTCAGAAAAGGTTGTTTGCCTGGTGGGAATCGTGTTTCACCCCTCTTTGGTGTAAATACCGATTTAATCCTGTCTTCTCCGGGTTAAAGTTTGGTCTATAGGTTCTTCAAGGCTTCTTTGGATTCCATCTTCTTCTTTTATGACCTCTAGGAAAACCTAAACTATCACTACTACTTAGAGACGGTCAAAGAAGTTTCTTAAATCGATTTCCAAGGAGAATATGTCTTAGATCACTTCGACGAGTCAACCTTCTGCAGTGAAGACATGAACTTCGATTATCATTTTAATCAGTACACTACCCACTTCTGTCACAACATAGACTATTTACGAATGCAAACCTCCTAAGAAACGAACCTTTTCTTTTCTCGTGTTTGGCACAGAATCTTCTACTACGTTCGTCTTCATCGACACGATTTAATTACTGAAGTCCATTCAAAACTAAAAGGAAAAAAAGGAAGAAGTGTTACTAAAAGAAATAAGACTCGGGCCTCTCAAAACACATTAAATCAGTTTATTAAAACTGAATCTAAGACTTTATAATGTGGAGAATTTAAAAGAAAGACGTAAATATTAATTACCCCTGGTTTCTATGAAAACATCTTCTCTAAATTCTTTAAGTTCTTTGGTTAATCCTCAACTTTAAAATGAATTGAACCCTTAAAGGTCTGACGTGTAAAACCCTTACTAGAAAGTAAACAGGAATGAGGTCAATTCTTTGTAGAGAAAAACAACACAATCCTAACGTGTCATAGAGTGAAGATAATGACACCTCCTAAACCTACCAATGACTATTACTTTTACTCTACCCGTAAATGTTATTCCAAATTCAAATCCCCACAATCTAAAAGAAAGTTTTGATCTGTCTAATTCCTCCATAATTCACCTTTACATCTTAACTTGAACTGACGTTTAGCTTTAATCAACCCCCGAACCACGGTCATCATTAAACATAATTATCTAAAAGTAGATGTTTTGGTCAACATAAAAATTTTACAATCGAACATGTAGACCGTAGATCACAAATAGGGATTTTGTTATATAAAATGAGCAGAAACATTTCCCAAACTCTAAATGTCATTATTTACTAAAATTTTTCACGTTAATTAATTTTCTGACATCTCGAATCTAACCTCTACCGTTCCCTCTATCGAACACCTGAAATAGTCATATCCCGACTCGTTATTCCGAATGTGAAAACAGATTTTGTTTGGAATCAAGAACTGAAGAACCCTTTCAAGTCACTTTTATTTTCCAATGTATCACGAGTAAAATTTTTCTACATTGGATCGAAAGAACTCTCCTTAAACAGGAAACCCCAGAAAGATACTCTGTGGTAGAAAGATATTCCGTGGAGTTTATGAAACGGATCGTATCAAGGTGTTTTTTTACGACTTGTAAAAAGTAAGAAAGAGTGGGAACCTACTCTCTTACTCGGTCGACAATGACAGTAAGGGAACTAGAGGACCAATTAAGACTAAACCGAAAAGAAAAGGAAACGGGTGTAAAGAGGGCTCGATAACAAGTATGGAATTCCAATCCAAGTTAAAAATAATTTTTACTCGTCTTTTCGTCAAAGGGTCTAGTCGAGAATTTTTACAAAAGATTAGTATCTTGGTAACTCGGTTTTAATTGAACTTAAGTCAAAAGAATCGAAGTATCTACTCTAAGTTTCTCCAATTCATTGTCAGGTCAAACCCATCACCGTTTTAACCTTACTCTAAGTAAATAACTAAAAAGTTTTGAAACTGGTGGATGAGACACAGGAGGTGACACAATCCGAGACCTTTACGATAAGGTACAGTCAATAGATCACAAAGTCAGGAGTCATACTCCGTCTACCCGACCTTTTTCCTTCTACTCCTATCTCTTCACCACTTCATCCAATTCCATGTGCCTGTGTCTAAAGAGTTCGTGATACAAACCTTTTCTCTCCCGGTAGTGACCGTCCGTCTCCCATAGTTATCCTATTTACAAATCCATACCCCCTTGTCCTTGAGCCTTCACTCTATAAGTTTCCGTCGTTAACGAATATGTCAGAACGACAACAATTTGGATGTGTACAGGTCTGACGGTAAACTTCAACAAGCCACTCTTGACCTTTGTTGAGAAAGACACTTTTACTCCAAAATCGAACGGTCAGATTACATCGATTTAACATCAAGACCACAACTCGGACACCTGACTGACCCTTAGGTTTGGGATAATATTCCCCAAACACTCCCCTTTCACATATGATTTTATGTCTTTTATCTACAAGTTCTTGTAGAACGAGAAGAAAGAAGTGTTCCGTCGGAATCAGCCTTCCCTTACCACATCGCAACACTTATAAATGGAAGAGGAGAGGGAACTGGTGTCGTGGGGACATCGAACGACATCCTATTCTTCCCTTGAAGCTCCCTCTGAAACTTAAGACTACCAGAATGGGATAGGGATTGTACATTTTCTACTTGAAAAATATTCAAATACAATTATTCAAGTCCCCTATGAAGGTTTGAAATACTGGAAGGAAAAAACGGAGATTTTAAACCCGTAGAGAGACACGGATCTAAAAAAAAAAAAAAAACGTAATACAGACAGTCAAACAACAACGAAAATTGATCATAAGTTTTTCGGAAGACTAAAATCAACTTCAAATCTCTAAGTCTAGATTCCAAACCTATTTTCCCCAGATATATTTAGATTTCACAAAGGTTTTGAAAAAAAACTTAATCTAGAAAACTCTTACTACTTTAAAACCTGAAATCTAATTTCACGACACATCGGTAGATCCAGAGTCTTTAAGAAACCTCCAGTATATGTCCGTAAAATAAATTCTTGGACACTCTTTGTAATACTAGTAAGACAAGTTTCACGTGTTCAATCCAAGAAATCATGGGAACGTCACCCTATAAGAACGAGTAAGTATAGTAAAAAACGACGTCTTAATTATAGTGTAGTCACTTTTCCTGAATAGGTTCGTGTTCGAATATAGTAAAAAGGACCGGAATTCAAAATTTCACCTAGAGAAATATCCCATCATATACCAATTGAAAATCCATGATAATTTTAAGAAACAAAATTTACAAAATATGGTCTATCACGAAAAATTCTAACACCGAATAAATTTCTGCTTTAGGTCTCACTCCAGTACTATCTTATATCACCAACGACAAAAGGTTTACGAACTACCCGTTCCCTTGGGCAGTCCTAATGACGGGTACGTTCTCATGTTTGATTTACTCTTGACGTCCCTTCCTAACTCAACGATTTTGTAGGATTAGAATTCAATTTTGTGTGTGTGTGTCAAATCACACCTTGAAAGTCTGTGTGTTTTTATCTTGTAATTTTCTTGGAGCACACGGACAAAAGACCGAAGTCGTCAACAGTTATATACCGTTTAGAACAAGGTAGACAACATATGTGACAATACAGAGGACCTAATAAAATTTCGCCTAAATCCTATAGAATTGAAATAGACATCTATGAAATTGACTTCAAAAGTAATTTCGGTCACTTTAGAGTTTGTTCACACTTTGAATTTTAATGAATTGTCCTGGATCTTTGAACCGGATAACTCTCTAGAACCTCATAAGAATATTTCAAACCGTAGGTCTTGATACACGTAATCCCCATTTTCTTTCGAAGAGAACGGAAAATATATGTCTATGAGGATAAAAGGTAGAAACACACAAGACGATGTCCAAAAATTAGACCCAAGATCTTATTTCACAAGTTTCTGAACACAAAGACGAACCGTGTGAAACGAACGATCGGTCGACCCTAAGTCAGATGTATGGGACGGTTTATAACTCTCTTGATACCGTATCCGAGAATTAAACGTACGGACAGAAACATCGGTCAAAAAAAAAGATAAACGAATTTTGACATGACTCATAAACATATTCAATCTCCCGACAACGACAGTCCTTTAATCCTTGAAACTAAATCTTGACTTCTAACAAAAATCTTTCCCTTTACTTAACAAGATAAGGACTTTCGAATTTCATCCGGTCCCTGAACACTGGACTCTCCTCTAACAGTAGATGAGTGACCTATTTCATGTCCACTAATTACTCCTAATTTCTTAAGACGTTCATATCGCAACCATTCTCAGTGGATGGAAGTAAATCTGGAACTTACATAAACAGCACATCTTATATAAGCAGGAAGGATTTTAGGCGGCGAAAATTCCCTTCTCCCATTCTACGGACGACAATGAAACACGATTCGGGAAGCATAGTCGACTAGAAATTAGCGTTGATAAATTCTGTCCGAAATAAGGGTAAAATCTCCTCCATTTCGTATAAAGTTTCTTCAACTTATTGAACTTGATAATTCATCTTCTAGACTCTTTGTGGATTTCACAAGAAAAGTATGTCACGACGACATAAGACTACACTTACTTGAATTAAACTAGTATAAATTTCGAAATATAAATTTTATTGTCCGACAGTGACATGCTCAAAAGAGGACTTCAACCTTTATTTGAACCTGTTTATTGTTTAATACACAATGGAGAACGGAGACAAATTTATTAAAAGAAAAATCATTCTTACCACCGGTTTGGTAAATATTTATGACTTCTTTCGACTGGCGATTAAAGATTTTTAAGACATACCTTTAAATCGTCATACGTCTAAGACTCTCTCTGTGACATCAAAGTTCATTTATCTAAACAAAATTTCATCTTGAAATCAAGATGATTTCACTGATTCTTACATCTTCTGAACTACCCTCTTATTCCTTGACCCTCCACTCCCCCAACCTTAAACCGCCTCAAGTCCTACTATCGTCTTCACCGTCCCGTCCCCCCACTATCTAGACCAAATTTTAGATTTTCTAAAAGAATCACTTTCCTCCAAGTAAGAGCCAAACTCGTTATTGTGTTCACGTCCATTAGTGATTATGTTACTCATAGTCACTCATGTGTCACTCGTAACACATGAGTCACCCTTTACCCGAACCGTCCACATATGTTGAACAATTTCTACAAAGTTCCTCTCTTCTTTTCCCTATCTCTATATATTCCTCAAGACCTTTCAAACTAACGTATTCTATCCTTCGTATCCTAGGTTTCGGGTCTCCCCCTCTCACTAGAACCCTCTTCCCTGTAACGTAAAGGACCGACCCTCCTTTCCCCCCACTTTTACACTCAAATTACCCTCCTACCTTCTATTCCAACAAACACTTGGTTTTGACGAGGGGGGACGTGGGGGTGGTAGGAAAGAAAAATATTTCACTGTTTCCTTCAGTAGAGACTTTCCCTCTTTCTTTTTTCCTACACACACCACCGACCTCCCCTCTCCGTTTCACAAGTTTATCTAAAACCTCTTTCACCTTTTCCTTTCTACAGATCTCTCTCATCTTAAAGACCTGTACTAACTACGGAAGCAACTTCAAACAATAGTGGCTTTTGAGAAAACTCTTACACACAAAAGGGAGAGGAAATCATCCGGGATAATCGGTCTTAGACATGTTTTATCTCTTATAACCGATCTTATTACTCTTAAACCGACCTAACCGTAAAACAGACTGATCTGTACCTTACTTGTCTATCTCTTCTTTCTCTTAAATCCAACAACTGGTCTCTCACTAACTTTACTACTTGACACGTGAAATCTGAACTGATTGACCTGTCCCCACCCACCTATCCTCTTTCTCTTCTCTACAGTCATATGACTCTCAGAATTATTTTCAACTCTTATCCTAAGGAATCTGTTCAACCAGTCAGCCATCATTAATATCTAACAGAATAAGACTATAAATTCTCAACTTCGTAAAATCCTATACTATTCAAGGACCTACTTTAACACTTGTCCACCGATTCTTACATCTTCTGAACTACCCTCTTATTCCTCGACCCTCCACTCCCCCAACCTTAAACCGCCTCAAGTCCTACTATCGTCTTCACCGTCCCGCCCCCCCACTATCTAGACCAAATTTTGGGAATCTATTTACTTCTTATTCTCCGACTATCTGCTGTCCATTCTCCTTATCATATCCCATCGATCTATCCACCGTGTACGGAGTCTCCTTACCTGAAGAAGATTCTCTCCCCTTATCATCAAAGTATTTTCCGAGACCTCTCGGTTGTACACTCATTGACGTTTGGTAGGAAGAGACTCTACGACCTTCCCCGACGTACTCTTCACCGTAAGAATCAGTACAAAGTCAATCCCGAAGGGACCACCGACTCTACCATCACAGACGGACGTTACGCCCTCTGGGCCCAAACTAGGGACCCAACCTTTCTCGGGGACCTCTTCCTTTACCGTTGGGTGAGGTCATGAGAACGGACCTTTTAAGGTATCTGTCTCCTCGGTCCATCAGATGTCAGGTACCCCAGCGTTTCTCAGCCTATGTTGACTCGCCGAAGTGAAGTGAATAAAGTCAATCCCGTTCCTTTGCCATCTCCCGTACTCGGGGTCCACATACACTTACACGATTAGTGACTCCGAACCTATGAGGCTTGAATTTTCGACACCCCACCACCCCCCGTCACCTAACAACTTATGTTCCACCCTTTCTTCATACCCATGCAAAACTCACAATGTCATGTCCTCCTCCATCTACCATTCAAACGTAAAACTAAATAGGCAGTCCCAGGGTTGACCTTTGTACCGTACGGGGTCAATCCGAGAATTGTCCTCTAAATAAAAATCTTACCGATTAATGTTTCCACACACTCCTTACAATCCCTTTCGGATTGGACCCAATCGACGTAACTTCGAGAAGACACCACCCAGGGAGAAGGTGGAGGTTGGGACCGTAGGTGACTAGTCAGAAGACCGGGACTCCGAAACAAAAAAAGGTTGTAAAGGATATGTTTCCCAGTAAGTCCAAAATCGTTAAAGTCGGACCGAAAAGTAAATCGTATTATGAAAATTCATAAGGTATAACATACTTAGTCATAAAAATAGCAACTCCTCATAAGGTAAGATATATGGTATTGGATAAGTGTTAAACTTTCTGTAAAACTGTAAACTGTACACTCTAGAATCAAGGGGTCGGTACCTAGGTTGGGTACTGGGGACGTAACCTTCGTACCTCAGTGTAATTTTTTTACTCTCCTTCAAAAATTGTTGGTCCTCTAAATGTCGTGGGAAAAAGAAGAAACTTTAACATAAAAAAAAAAAAAAAAAAACCGGTACACCGTACACCCTGGGGACACGGAACCTTCACACCTCAGAATTGACGACCTGACGGTCCCTTTACCGAACTTTAACATAAAGATAGGGTGAAGGGGAAATCCTAAAATGGGATTACTTGTATAGACAATTACCAGTAAAGAAGTATTAAAACATCATGTTTTATGTATGAAAAAAACACACATTCAAACACACGATTCAGTGAAGTCAACACAGACTGAGAAACACCTGACATCGGTTGGTCCAAGGAAACAGACACCCTAAGAGGTCCGTTCTTATGACTTCACCCAACGACATGGGAGGAGGTCCTCTAGAAGTGGATCCCTACCTTGACGTAGGGAATACAGAGGACGTAGCCGTTCACCTAAGAAATAGTGATCACGGTGAACCCTTCGGGGTATATATTCAAATTTACATTTGAAATTTTCTAAAAACACTAAGATTACAAGTTTCATAAACTTTTAAGAAGAACTAACAATAGTGGTGTTAATCGCATATTAACTAGTTTAATCACAATTTAACTAATTAATAAACGTATATTAATCAGTTGACGTAAAATTTCCTTCTCAAATAACCTTTACATGGAGAATTACTATACCCATTTCGACAAAAGTATGACAAGTATGACAAGTACCCCAAGAGTTCCGTTCTTATGACTTCACCAAACGGTAAGGAAAGAGGTCACCTGGTGTAAGACAGTCTGGAGAGGTGATTGTGGGCGGGCAGAACCCACCGGGGTACCCGTATCTGATCTCTAGAGAAATTCTTTTAATCTCTATGGTTCCCTTGTAAAGTACGTTTCTACCCGAGCTATTTCCTGTCTTTACCAGACCTGCATTGTCTTCGTCTTCTATAATTCTTCTCCACCGTCCTTATGTGTCTTTTTGACATGTTTTTTCTAGAAGTGCTGGGTCTATTAGTGCTACCACACTAGTGAGTGGATCTCGGTCTGTAGGACCTTACACTTCAGTTCACCCGGAATCTTTCGTAGTGATGCTTGTTTCGATCACCTTCACTACCTTAAGGCCAACTCGATAAAGTTTAGGACTTTCTACTACGACACTTTCACGACGTGAGTTATACGGTCGTTTAAACCTTTTGAGTCGTCGTCGGTGTCCTGACCTTTTCCAGTCAAAAGTAAGGTCAGGGTTTTTTTCCGTTACGGTTTCTAGCGACTTTGATGGAGTGTTAACGTGAGTAGAGTGTACGATCATTTCATTACGAGTTTTAAGAGGTTCGGTCCGAAGTCGCTATGTACTTGGTACTTGAAGGTCTACAAGTTCGACCAAAATCTTTTCCGTCTCCTTGGTCTCTAGTTTAA
>SJYO01035988.1:4488349-4550817 GCA_006410555.1 Capra ibex
TAACTACGAAAACTTGACACCACAACCTCTTCTGAGAACTCTCAGGGAACCTGACGTTCCTCTAGGTTGGTCAGGTAAGACTTCCTCTAGTCGGGACCCTAAAGAAACCTTCCTTACTACGATTTCGACTTTGTGGTCATGAAACCGGTGGACTACGCTTCTTGACTGAGTAACCTTTTCTGAGACTACGACCCTCCCTAACCCCCGTCTCATCCCCTGTTGTCTCCTACTCTACCGACCTACCGTAGTGACTGAGCTACCTGCACTCAGACTCACTTGAGGCCCTCAACCACTACCTGTCCCTCCGGACCGTACGACGCTAAGTACCCCAACGTCTCTCAGCCTGTACTGACTCGTTGACTTGACTTGACTTTCGACAAAAGTTAATCAAGTACATATACCTATTTATAATAACGAACTTAATTCTTTTTCGAGATTGTAGTCAGACAAGGATAAAAAATTATGTACATTTATACCTCCATGATATAATTATTTTTTATTCTAACCTTTCTCAAAACGATATCATCAAAGATAAACCTTTCGTTATTTACTAATCTTAGTGGACTGTACGTTACCTAAACAAAAGTCCTGTAATCTCATTGAATAAATAACTCGTACCTACGGTCATTACATAGTATAATAAAGAAATGACAGTACGGTCTCATCCTCGTTACAAGTGTCATTCTAATCCTTATTCACTCACTATACGGTAATAAACATTACACCCTCTTATTAATAATTAGGGTCCACCTAACCATGTAGTCAAAAACCTGGTGTCATATACTCTTTCTACCGCTAAATCTTTACTTACAGGGATTTTGAACCCGAAGGGACCACCGAGTCACCATTTCTTAGATGGACGGTCACGCCCTCGGTATCCTCTGTGACCAAACTAGGGACCTAACCCTTCTAGGGGACCTCCTCCTTTACCGTTGGGTGAGGACACAAGAACGAACCTCTTAGGCTGCCTGTCTCCTCGACCACCCGACGTCAGGGACCCCAGACTCAATTGTGCTGACTTCACTGACTCGTGTGCACGTGTACTCCTTCCACCCCAAATCTTTACTCACAAGGATTTCAGATTAACACGGAAACACACAAGACCTTATGGAGAGACATTGAGGTCCTCAGACACATATATCAACTTTCTCAAGTAAAAGACACACCGAGTAACCAACTCCGAATTGAACCCAAACACCTACACAAGGGACTAGAGGCCGTTCCCACCCGTCTCTATCCGTCGAACTCGTCCTCCGGTACCCTTGTTTGTTCGAAGAACCGCACACCCACCCGTTACCGTCACCCGGTATGCCAAGAGACATCCGTCGACAACTATCCCTTACTCTTAACTCAACCTGATAAGACACGTCACCTGGGTCGACTTACCAAGAAAACCTCAACAAAATAGAAATTGTAATGTATATCTGAAACACAAACTATCCATACAAAATATTTATTACTTTTTTAATATTTTATATTAACTTTAGTGGTGAACTTTATGAATCGTAAAAAAAGGTCATGAAAAATGGAAGGTTTAGAAACTCATTTGGACTAGGTGACTCCTTCTACACGGTATAAAAAGGACACTGAAGAATCCACGGAGAATATTTATCGGTGTGTGGAAACAACTGTCACTTTTTATTCAAAGGTAAGTATCTTCGTACGACAACTGTCAAAGAATATATATAAAAGTATTAGAAATTATACGTGTCGTACATTTAGCTATATAGGGATTTTTATGTTTGTGTATTTACTGTCACACCACATATGACACATACATACACACATGTCTTTTTAGTAATTCTATATGTGCAGTCACAAATATTTTAGATGGAAAAGAAGTACCAAAAGATAACATACCTATATGGTATGAATTCAGAGGATCCTTATCAAACCGACAAAACACCAGTAAACAATAATTGTTTACAATATACCCTGTAGTCAGATGAAAGTACAAACTTGTAGTACAAGAGTGTATATCACCATCTTCTACAAAGATCTTCACCTTAACTTTCTCGTATTTATAAATTTATAAGTCGACTATAACGTCATAGAGGGTGACTGTGACTGAAAAAAGGGGATCGTAGAAAGACAACTTGAAACCTCAAACAGATCGACTTTCTATTTTTTTTTACAGAAGAAATAAAACCCCCAAATTAAAAAAGATGAAATCTTATACACGTCAAAAAAAAAATTACATTTATTTTAATAGACGTGTACCATGTTTTCATATCACCAATTTTCGAAGGGGTGGAGGAAAAAGGTCAACACGGTCAACAAGAACCTCACTAACTGGTAAGTATTAATGAAAACAATGGGAAAGACTGTATACGACACATAGACGTTCTTCAAGTTCGTCAATGTCTAAACACACACATAATCTAGATGTTTTACTACTGAACGACAAATTATGGAACGAAAAAGTGAATTATACATAGCCCTTATTTAGAGACTGTTATATACCTCCAAAAGAAAGTCCGGAGGAGGAGAAAAAAATAAATTTTTATGACAACGTAAGCACGATACAGTTAAGGGGGATGCATATAAAAACACTAAAGAATCGGTCAAGGAACATCTACAGTCTGAAACCCAACAAAGGTCACAAAAACAAAAGAAATTTTTCAACGAAATAAAAAATCTGCCATTTGTCGTGAATTATTGACACAGCGACAATTGACAGATCGTCGACTTTAGATGACAGGGAGTACACGTCTTACCCTCTGTCCAAGTGTAAAGGAAGAGACTTTGTAAGCTCCGGTCTAGACAGAACCTTAACCCCAATCAAACCTTAATATTTCATACAAAAAAAATTATACTTGGGGGTAGTCCACGAGCCGTCGTGAGATAAGTTTCTGTTCAAAATAAGTCTTTTTCTTTTATGATAGTCAACGGAATGAATCTACTCCAGTCCAAAACGAAGTTTTCCGTAATAGTCTTTTGACACAAAAGTCTCAAAAAACCTACAACGTCAACACCTATTTCCGAACACTTGAACATTATCATGGACGTAGTCTACCAACGATACTCTAGTTTACTTAATTACCTACCTTTCATAAACCCTGTCATAGTCCGTGTATGACTCCCGAATCATTCATATTTATATCAAGTCGAAACAAAATGAAAGAAAAAGGTCGAAATAACTCTATATTAATTATGTTACAAATGAGAACTAAAAATTAACATTTACTTTAACTCATAGAAAAGTATTCAATAATTAAGTAAGTTGAAGAAAAAGATAACTTGAAACACAGATATGGACGAAAAAGACGACCTTGTAACTAACTGAATGACTATGTATTCTTAAGAATGATGTGGTGATATAATTCCTTTATTCGGAAAAAATAAAGGAATTACTAACTACTCCTCGTAAAAGGTACGAATAAAACCATAGTCATATCAAAGAAACTACATGGGAGTGTAAAGAAACGAGTAAAAATTAACTCAACGAATAAAAGAGTAACTTGAAATTCTCAAGAAATAAAGGCTATGTTCATAACATAGTCTGTAAATAACGTCTATAAAAGACTCAGACACTAAACAAAAACGAAAGGGAATTGTCAAAAAACGTCCCGTCTTCACTCAACAAAACTTGTTCAGGGTAAAATAATTCATAAAGACTGTTATCTCATGTGAGAGGAGGGATCCGTAGGGGAAGAAACCTGTCGAGATCAATTAGAAATTACGAGAACGAATAGTCAGGAATATCAAAGACATTTAACTTACAACAGATATCTAAATTATTCAAACAAGGGAGAAACGTACTGTCGGTACGACTATAACTTTCCGTCAAAGGGTACATTGTCACTGTGTGGAGAGGGGACGGGGGTCCCATTTGAAAAGACCAATGGAGTTGACGTAAAGTACCCAGTGCCAGAGGTTTCGGTGAAGAGAGACTAGACACGTCAGAGGAATCTTCAGTTTCCAAAACAAATTTAAATCCATAGACGTATAGCACACGATGAGTAATGTCAGACAGGTCGTACAATTTAAAAATCGAAGTAGAGTAGATCTGAAGATAATTATACCCAATTCTACCAAATAGATCATAAATTCAAAAGTCGTCGGTGGTCATCTCCATCACATTATGTAATCTTAAACCATACCAAGAAAAACCCTCCAGTCAACCAGTAACCAAGCAAACCGTCGAAACAACAGTAACCGGAAAGACCCGACGGAAAAGAAGTAGACATATTACGACCTAAACCATTTCTCATTTTCCTCTATAGAAGTGAAAGAAGATTCCCACTTACATCATATATTCGACAAAAATATCTCTGATCGTATGACAATGATGTCTATCTACATACACACACATAGGTCGAAGTCATTGTATTCAAGTATCGATCAGAAGTAAAAATAGTGGTGGATGAGGGAAAGTGGTCACCTAATAAAACTTCGTTTAACTGTGTTAAAGTATGTATTTATATTAAGAAATTGTAGAAACGTGAGGTTTTTTCCATTGATATCATAGTAACAATGTCAAATTCCAATAATTATACACGAAAACAATTAAAAATGAAAATTGCGAAAACTTATCTGATGTGTCACATTTTAAGTTCTCCATACCTTCTGAAGGGGGAATGGGAAGTAAGTAGGAAAAAAGGATTCTAGCCGGAATGGACATGTACTATGTCTGAACGGAGTAATAAAAATAGTCGATGTATCATAAGTGTATACACCGACATACGTTAGTCCTTTGTTACAATATCACTCAAAGGAACAATGAATGCAATAAGTATGAGTACCTTTCAAAAAACATCTCATTTATTTTGACGAAGTCTCAGTCAAATAAAGAGTGTACATGTAAAAATTAAAATTTTTCATAACGGTTTAACAAGAGACATTAATAACATGATTCATTATGTGAGGATGTCTTTACATCAAAATTAATAAAAATAACGAGACGTCATAAAGAAACATAATTATCTAGTGAGAAAACGATTCGACGATTCAGTGAAGTCAACACAGACTGGGACACGCTGGGGTATCTATCGTCGGGTGGTCCGATGGGGCAGGGAGCCTAAGAGGTCCGTTCTTGTGACCTCACCCAACGGTAAAGGAAGAGGTCACGTCCTTTCACTTTTCACTTTCACTTCAGCGAGTCAACACGGGCTGGGAGTCGCTGGGGTACCTGACGTCGGAAGGTCCGAGGAGGCAGGTACCCTAAAAGGTCCGTTCTCTTGACCTCACCCCACGGTAACGGAAGAGGTAGTGAGACAACTAACATGACAATTACATATAAATATAAAGGACCAAAACCTTACTACAAAATTCACATGAAGATAATACAACTTGGTACACCTTAACGATTATGAACTAAATTTTCACCTTCAAAGTATACCAATTCAAATTATTCGACAAATCACGTACATATGTATATAAAGACAATCTATTCATGAAACTTTACCTTAACGACCCAGTATCCTATTGTCCTGGTGACTGTTTTACACCAGGTGACCTCTTTCGTTACCGTTTGGTGAAGCCATAAGAACAGAACTCTTGGGGTACTTGTCATACTTTTCCGTTTTTCTATCCTGTGACTTTCTACTTGAGGAGTTCAGTCATCCACGGGTCATACGATGACCTCTAGTCACCTCTTTATTGAGGTCTTACTTCTCTACCTCGGTTTCGTTTTTGTCGTAAGTCAACGCCTACACTGACCACTACCTTCGTTCCAGGTCACGACATTTCTCGTTATAACGTATCCTTGGACCTTACAATCCACCGTTTAACCTTCACCAGTTTGTCCTCCACCGTTCTCACTTGCAGCTGTAAAATCCTTAGTCACTTGATTTTACCTGACCTTACTCACTCAAATAAAGTCTACTGGCAATATAGATGATGACAACTGTTCTTAGGGAATCTTTTTCACCTCATCGGTAGTATCAGTTGTTCTCAGGTTTTACGTCATGAACCTACGTTAGCGTTTTTGCTGTCTTACTAGAGACAAAGGTTCGGTTTGGTAAGTCACAGTGTCATTCGGTTCACATAAGGAGCTGGTCATTGCGACTTCTTCGACTTCAACTTGTCAAGACACTTCTGGATGTTCTAGAAGATCTTGATTGTGGGGTTTTTCTACAGGAAAAGTAATATCCCCTGACCTTACGTTTTCATACTTCAGCCCTTTGTGGACCTCATTGTCCGTTTAAACCGGAACCTCATGTCTTACTTCGTCCTGTTTCGGATTATCTCAAAACGGTTCTCTTGTGTGACCAGTATCGTTTGTGGGAGAAGGTTGTTGTGTTCTCTTCTGAGATGTGTACTTGTACTGGTCTGCCAGTTGTGCCTTTAGTCTAACTAATATAAGAAACGTCGGTTTCTACCTCTTCGAGACATCTCAGTCGTTTTTGTTCTGACCCTCGACTGACACCGAGTCTAGTACTTGAGGAATAACGGTTTAAGTCTGAATTTAACTTCTTTCATCCCTTTTGGTGATCTGGTAAGTCCATACTGGAGTTAGTTTAGGGAATACTAATATGTCACCTTCACTCTTTATCTAAGTTCCCTAATCCAGACTATCTCACGGACTACTTGATACTCGTCTCCAAGCACTGTGACATGTCCTCCGTCCCTAGTTCTGGTAGAGGTTCTTTTTCTTTACGTTTTTTCGTTTTACCAACAGACTCCACCGGAATATTTATCGACACTTTTCTTCTCTTCACTTTCGTTTCCTCTCTTCCTTTCTATATGGGTAAACTTACGTCTCTAGGTTTCTTATCGTTCCTCTCTATTCTTTCGGAAGGAGTCACTAGTCACGTTTCTTTATCGCCTTTTATTATCTCACCCTTTCTGATCTCTAGAGAAGTTCTTTTAATCTCTATGGTTCCCTTGTAAAGTACCTTTCTACCCGAGTTATTTCCTGCCTTTACCATAGCTGGATTGTCTTCGACTTCTATAATTCTTCTCCACCGTTCTTATGTGTCTTCTTGATATGTTTTTTCTAGAAGTGCTGGGTCTATTAGTACTACCACACTAGTGAGTGGATCTCGGTCTGTAGGACCTTACACTTCAGTTCACCCGGAATCCTTCGTAGTGATACTTGTTTCGATCACCTTCACTACCTTAAGGTCAGCTCGATAAAGTTTAGAATTTTCTACTACGAAACTTTCACGACGTGAGTACGGTCGTTTTAACCTTTTGAGTAGTCACCGGTGTCCTGACCTTCTCCAGTCAAAAGTGAGAGTAGGATTTCTTTCTGTCACGGTTTCTTACGAGTTTGATGGCGTGTTAACGTGAGTAGAGTGTGCGATCATTTCATAACGAGTTTTAAGAGGTTCAGTCCGAAGTTGTCAGGAACTTGACACTTGAAGGTCTACAAGTTCGACCAAAATCTTTTCCGTCTCCTTGGTCTCTAGTTTAACGGTCGTAGGCAACCTAGCAGTCTTTTCGTTCTCTCAAGGTCTTTTTGTAGATGAAGACGAAATAACTAATACGGTTTCGGAAACTGACACACCTAGTGTTGTTTGACACCTTTTAAGACTTTCTCTACCCTTATGGTCTGGTGGACTCTTTAGATACGTCCAGTTCTTCGTTGTCAATCTTGACCCGTACCTTGTTGTCTGACCAAGGTCTATCCCTTTCCTCATCTAGTTCCGACATATTACAGTGGGACGAATAAATTGAAGATACGTCTCATGTAGTACTCTTTGCAACCCGACCTACTTCGTTTTCGACCTTAGTTCTAACGCCCTCTTTATAGTTATTGGAGTCTATACGTCTACTGTGGTGGGAATACCGTCTTTCACTTCTTGATTTCTCGGAGAACTACTTTCACTTTTTCTTCTCACTTTTTCAACCGAATTTCGAGGTGTAAGTCTTTCGATTCTAGTACCGTAGACCAGGGTAGTGAAGTACCGTCTATCTACCCCTTTGTCACAGTCTGAAAAAAAAAAACCCCGAGGTTTTAGTGACGTCTACCACTGACGTCGGTACTTTAATTTTCTATCTAACGAGGAACCTTCTTTTTAATACTGGTTGGATCTATCGTATAATTTTTCGTCTCCGTAATGAAACGGTTGTTTCAAAGCAGATCAGTTCCGATACCAAAAGGGCCATCAGTACATACGTACACTCTCAATCTGGTATTTCTTTCGACTCGTGGCTTCTTAACTACGAAAACTTGACACCACAACCTCTTCTGAGGACTCTCAGGGAACCTGACGTCCCTCTAAGTTGGTCAGGTAGAATTTCCTCTAGTCAGGACCCAACAGTAACCTTCCCTGACTACGACTTCGACTTTGAGGTCAAGAAACCGTTGAACTACGCTTCTTGACTGAGTAAACTTTTCTGGGACTACGACCCTTTCTAACTTCCGTCCTCCTCCTCCCACTCCTACTCTACCAACCTACCGTAGTGACTGAATTACCTGTACTCAAACTTATTTGAGACCCTAAACCACTACCTGTCCCTTCTTCAGACCAGATGAAGTCAGGTACCCAGCGTTTCTCAGCCTGTGCTGACTCGTTGACTTGACTTAAGTTGACTCCTATTGACAATTCAAATCGAAACATCCATTACGGTTTCACCACCAAGGGCCAAAACGATGCCGGTCAACTTCAACGAAATGAAAGAGGTGTTATGAACCGTAACACTTAAAATTGAGAACCACCAACACGTCATCGTAGAGTAATATCAAAATTAAACGTAGAAGGATTATTGATTGATTACTTAATTTAGAAAATTATATAAAATATACAAATAACTTATAAGAAAAAAATTTAGTTCCCTGACTGTTTAACGAACTAGTAAAAAAACAAAAAATAAAATAAGCTATAGAATAACAACTCAACATCCGAAACATTAAGGGGACGGGGTGACCAGACCCATCAAGAGAATTTTTTGTAATATCAAATAGAAAAGAAAAAAACACTACCGCCCCCGCCCCCACCCCCTGTGTGTCGTCGTATGTCCTAGGACCTGACCCTCCTTTAAGGGATTTATCACAAAAAAAATTACCAAAATTAACCTCATATTAACGGAATGTTACAACACAATCAAAGACGACATGTTGTCTCACTTAGTCGTCAACCATATGTATGTAGGAGAGGGAGAACTCGGAGGGTCGGTGGGGGTGCACAGCGGGGAGATCCAGTAGTGTCTCGTGCCTCAAGGGACACGAGACATCGTCGAAGTGGGATCCCTAGACGACATGTCTATCACATCCAATCACGACGAGAGACTCAAACAGGTCGGGAGATGTTCAGGTAAGAGACCCAGACAGAGAAAGACGGACCGTCAAGGATGGTAAAAGCAGGAGATAAAGACGACAAAAAGATCTAACGTATATACACGTAATTACTACTATAAAAAGAGAAAGACTGGAAATACTGACTGACATCCTCTATACATAGAAAGACTCAATACCATAAGAGTCTCATATACGGGTCATCACCCTAACGACGTAGTATACCATCAAAAGAAAAAGAAAAAAAAAAAAATTAAAAATACTTACTATTACGATCACTATCGTCCATTTCTCTAGTGATAAACAAAAAAAAAAAAAATTCCTATTCTAATAATTCGGACTCCGGTAACACTAACTTCAACGTCGTTCGTTTAAGAACTGATCCCTTGGTACTAAGGATTCCTTCAAACACTTGCCGATCAGGTTCTATTATAATTTGTCTTTTGTACGAAATGTAGACAATGGACACGTCCACTCTCCGGGTCGACGACATCGTATGTACCATTTCCTTTCACTTCAGTGAGTCGGTACAGACTGAAACACTGGGGTACCTCGGGTGGTCCGAGGAGGTCGGTACCCTAAAAGGTCCGTCTCATGACCTCACCCCACGGTAAAGGAAGAGGTATCAAAAGTAAAAAATTCCTTGCAGGTATGACAAGACCTCTTCCGTTACCGTTGCGTGAGGTCATGAGAACGGACCTTTGAGGGTACCTACCTCCTCGGACCACCCGACGTCGGGAACCCCAGCGCTTCTCAGTCTGTGCTGACTCGCTGAAGTGAAAGTGAAAAGGGAAAGTACGTAACCTCTTCCTTTACCGTGGGGTGAGGTCACAAGAACGGACCTCTTAGGGACCCTGCCCCCTCGGACCACCCGACGGCAGATACCCTAGCGTGTCTCAGTCTGTGCTGACTTCGCTGAATCGTCGTCGTCGTCGTATGACAAGAGGTATCACCGACATAGTTAAATATAAGGGTGGATGTCACCTTCTCTCACGGGAAAAGAGGTGTGGAAGAGGTCGTATATAAGAAACATCTAAAAAACTACTACAGGTAAGACTAGTAACACCAAAACTAAACGTAAAGAGAATATTACTCACTACACCTCGTAGAAGAGTGCACAAACTATCACCACGTAGAAGAAACCTCTTTACATTTTTACACCCCGTGAAGTGTTTAAATGTACAGTAGGAACACGTCTCCGGGACGGTTAGAGAATATAGAAAGTTTAAACTCATATACACGATGGTTTCGCTCGTGTAATCACCAAAAAATTACCTGTAAATTAAAACCACTTTAAAGAAAACGAAATACCAACTTCTATTTACAAAGTCTTGTACAATAACTTATTAGAAAGGGTATTTCTATGCTTCAAGATGTTAATTGTATATGACTAAAGGGTGTCTATAAAACGAGGAAGGGAACAGAGAATAGTCAATTTTTTATATAAAACCTCACACACTTTCGAACGATTTTAATATGAGAGGGACTTTTGACACGTGTCTGAAAAAAAAAGTCAAAATACTCTATACACCTTTGGTACTCTAGTAAGTATTTAGAGATTAGTTTGGAGGGAAGGGTGAAAAATTCACAAAGTCGTAAGTGAAGTAAGTACCTTCGGAATTTAATAGAGTGGACTCATAAAAGGAAATATTTTGGTACATATGAGTGTAATAACATTCATGACTACACAAGAATAAAATTTTCCTTAGGAGGTAAAGGAAAGTTTTAATTCTTAGAATTCCTTTATCATCTGTAAATTAATTTGAAGACACATTCCAACGATTAACAGAAAATCTCTTCGTCTTACTTCCAATCTCTCCTTTATTCTCAACGGTTTAAAAATGTGTAGATTAATGACAGAATCCACACATCAAGTTATGGTACAAAGAGTCTAAGGTTTAAGGTACATCAGAAAAAAATTTTTTAAATTAAATTAAAAAAAAATTAAAAATAAAAATGAAATAAAATGAAATGTTGTGACATAACCAAAACGGTATGTAACTGTGCTTAGGTGGTGCCCACATGTACGCGAGGGTTTGTACTTGAGGTACATCAGAAATGACACGATTTAAGGGAGGGAGTATACGATGGATTATATATTTTCTGACCCATCTACGATTTTAGATCACTGTAATTTTCCGTAAATAATTCATAGAAACTTCTACCACGATCCGATTCAGCAGAAGACTTTTGAAAGAGGTATTAGGTCAGAAGTGGGAGATCCAATTCCTTCTTGTCATCCGAAATTTTACATTAAAACCTAAGGAACGAACTTCGACTATCTGTGTCCCAGGATTCCTTTATAACTACTTACATGTTCAATTTAAGGTAATTCTTTATAGAGTGATTTTCCAATAATTTTTATATGAGATATAAAACCGTCTCAACAATGTTATCAAACGTAAACACACCACGAGAAATTGGACGTTCATAGGAATCAATGTAATAGAAGAAAATAGACAAGTTTAACAGGTACTCTGTCTAAAAATCATCGAGTAAAAAGTCTACTTCTTTAACAGGGGTGAAGAATCCCACTGAACGGTTTCCAGTAAAATCAGTCATTCACCGTCTCGACCGCGAATGGGTAAATTAAGGACTTGACAATAGACAATCTTTACGTAAAGACAAATGTATCCACCAAATCGAATTTTGTCTCAATTATGAATTTGGAAGAGACAATTTTTTTTCTCAACTTCCACGCATGACCCAACCTGTAAACTCGTTTCTATCTACTCATACGAAAGAACGACTCCACCACACTCACTTGGAGAACCGTATACCTTTTGTCAAATCGGTAGATTCTTGACCTTTATTCCTTCTAAAGGTTTATCTTTACAATGTCTTCGGGATTTTAACAGAGTCATGTTCGGTAACATTTTCTTTCTTCTTTTTGTTGGGTTAAAAGTGAAGGAAAGAGGGACGGAACTACAAAACTCTATATTGAAATTAAATAGACTGTCACTTCGACCCCAGGTAAACCCCTCCTTCCTATCAACTTTCATTAACGAGAAAACGTAAAATCCTGTCCTATCGGAACGAGAGAGAAGACTTCCATATCAACTCTTATAAACAACTTCTGGATTTACCACTTCCTGACATCTTTCATAAGTCAAACATATAATCTTGTGACAACATCTTTTGAATCTATCGAAAAGAACCCGTCTTGAGAAACAACTAAATGAATCGAAAATAGATACATTACATAAAGTATTTAAATTTTTAATATATTATATGAGAATATTAAGTAGACATTCTAATACGATACATTAACTTATGTACTTATTTAATATACACGATCACTGTATTGAAAATCACTGATGAAGTAAGACATCTCGAGAAATAATGAGAAACGTGAACTTATATATTTCCATACGAGTGTTGTCTCACCCTAAATGTACACTTTCCGTCGGGTACTCTTATGAGACTAAAATCCCCTTTACCCTCACCATCCATTTTGAACTTCATCATTAAAAATTTTTGCACTTATTATTTCAAATAACAATAGCATTTTGAAAAAAACAGTTTTCCTACAAAAATGCATTTTGTTAATCTTTCTCGAATTTATTTAAAATTGTAATTCTGTTACGACACGTCGATATTTTTACCACATCATACTATAAACTACTGTAGAATATGTGTAGAAACATCGATTCGTATGTTTCGTAACGGTATCCGTAAACAATCGTTTATTAAAGTAATTATTACGAGATTTCATCATACCCAGTCAACGAAGGGTAAACTTGTCTCCTTCTTTAACTTTGGGAGTCCTTTTGAGGGATTCAATTCCCAGAAGAGACTCGGGATGTGTCCAGAGGTCTAAGTCGATGACTATAAGAAAGGTGAACAATATTTTCGTCACCATAGTGAAGAATTCCAAACCAAAATTTGAACCAAAACAAAGTCGGGGAAAATTTTTACATAGTCTACAGTCTCAGTCGATAATTAACAATCGAAAAGTCATAAAATACGAATCACTATGCTATGAAGACTCTAATACTTTTGATATCAAGGAACGGAAACGGACCCTTTATAGATTCTTATTTCGTGCATATGGACATTTAATCTACGGAAGATTTTCATTCATTTATATTTAATGTAAATGTTGGTAACCCATCGTAATTTTTAACATATCACCTAAGTACATTTCGTAGGGAAACGAACGTAAACTACTAAACAATTAACTCTAAACATTTCCTGAAAATATTTACATCCAAAAAAACATCCAAAAAAAGAAGCATTGTAATAATTAAATAGTATTTGTAACTTGGACCCAAAAAGATGGTAGTTCATGAACTTCTTAATTAATATTATGGCTAAACTTAGTGTAAAGGTAGAGAATAAATCTTTCTAATTTTTTTATAAAGATTACAGTCTCAATTTCTGTTGTTTTTACCTAAGGGGTCGATATTTTACTTATCCGTTAAGCACTAAATGGTGACCGACTATGCCTATTTATTCCCGAAGGGACCACCGAGTCACCATTTCTTAGACGGACGCCACGTTTCTGCGTCCTCCGGGACCCAAGCTAGAGACCCAGCCCTACTAAGGGGACTTTCTAAAGTACCGTCAGACGATGTCATAAGAACGGACTTATTAAGGTACCTGTCTCCTCGGACTGTCCGATGTCAGGTGTCCCATGCTCAGTCTATACTGACTTCGCTGACTCGTACGTCGTCCTATACCTATTTATTGGTGACATCGGTACTTTGAATCCGTAGTCTCCGTGACAAATTTTTTTCGCAACTTTAATACACCGAAAGTACTAGTCTTCTTCCTTACTTTTCGTCTCAACTGATGTCTTTGGACTTAGACCTTGTCCAAAGATCTGTCTTGACTGTACGGTATACCTGTTGAGATGAGTCCTCTTTATCCGGGACGGTCTTACAGAAGTATTAACATAATGTAACAAAGTAAAGTAAGTGAGTCAGGACAGACTGAGAAGACTGGGGTACTTAACGTCCCGCGGTCCGGAGGGAAAGGTAGTCGTTGAGGGCCTCAAATGGGTCTGAGTACACGTAGTTCAGTCACCACCGTAGGTCGATAGAGTAGGAGACAGTAGGGGAAGAGGACGGGGGGATTAGGGAGGGGCTAGTCCCAGAAAAGGTCACTCAGTCGAGAAACGTACTCCACCGGTTTCATAACCTCAAAGTCGGAGTCGTAGTCAGGAAGGTCACTTATGGGGCCTGACCAGAGGAAATCCTACCTGACCAACCTAGAGGAACGTCAGGTTCAATGTAACAAATCCAAGATTTATTAAAAATCAAATTCGTAAAAACAAACTTTTTAGATAACATGGAGACTCTTCCAAACTGATACACATACAGTAAGACTTAACTAGGACAACAAATTGTGACGACTTTAGAGAATTTAACTCCCACTGTTAAAATTTCCCTGAACCTACGGATCCCTCTCCAGTCATCTTCTGTACTCTTGATATATAACTTTTCCATCTTCTTATTTAACAGTCTATGTATTTGTAAATAAAAAAGGTGTTAAATTTTAATAATATTAATAAAGTTTTAATTTACTGAAGATAATTAATTGGTTTACAGGGAAAATAATTGAAAATGTAACTATGGTGAGTATAAAAATAGGAAACTGGATAAAAAGTAAAAATATCTATTTCGCCTCTTGAAATCACTTCTTGTACTTTTCTTATCAGTGGTATAAATGTTTTTACGACTTCTGTCAAGATTCTTTGTGTTACGTCTTTGATGTCACCGAAGACGTATGTTTCGACTACTTTAGTTCCTTTTACTATGAACCTTAAGGGTTGAACCCTTTTCCAGTCTTAGCGGTAGTCTTTGTAGTAGTTAGTTCCCTAGACATTCTTGACCAAATATACTTACCCTATTACTAAAACTTCTGTCGTCTAGGCTTCTAACATAAAATTTAGACCTATCACTAGGAGAAAACCTCTACTTCCTACTCCTAAAATTTTTAGCTAACCTTTTAGATTTACTTCGGTAACTCCTTCTGTACTACGTTTCACAAGAATCCGGTTCGTTGACATCCTGCATGACATCCCGGTTATTTCGTTTTAGGCGTGTTCCTCGCAGCTTAAAACTATTCGACTACCTGCCGTGGTCAGTCCGGAATCGGTTTCGTTTGTCACTTAGTTCATTTCTACCGGACTTAGTCCGTTTCTTTCCGTCACATTCAACACCCTGGTCAAAATCTCCCTGCCAACCTGCCTGATCTCTAATATGACAAAATGTAGGTAGAACGAACAGTCAAACATTACAATGGTATGTCCTATGATACCTTGCGTCGTACCTACTCAAGTGACGAAGTTGAGGACGTCTAAACCCTCTTCGACCGGCCGATTCTTTTTTTCGTCTATAACGTTGTAGATTCTGGTGATGATCTAAAGCTGGATCATTATGATTTAGATTTTTCCTACAATTTGAACTTAAAAAACCCAAACTTCTAGTACTACTCTGTCCTCCACTACTCCCTCCAAGACCCTCAAGATTGATGTTTTAATTCATAAAACCGAAACTACTAGAGTCACTTTCACTTCTACTACTTCTACTACTGACAGTCCACCTTTCTTTCTGTTCGTTTTTTTCTTGATTTTGTCGAGGTAGTGGGAGGAACGTCGGAGGAGGTCTTTCGTTACTATTAAGGGTCCTGTCAGTCAGATCAAGATTATTACGTCCATTCTGAATTTTTTGATTTACACAAAAAGTCCGAATTTATTATCAATGAATCAAAAGAGGAACTATCGAACATTGAACAATGATGTAAATTAAAGTTGTCTTTATGGATAAATCACGGTTTCTAATGGAATAGATTTCTATGTCGTAAAATTTACCTTTATTTCAGGGTGGAACATTCCTTGGTTAAACATTTAACTCCTCAGAAAAGTATAAACATAAAATTAAGACGGTAACCGTGAACTCTTAAAATTTTAACACATATAAACACACATGTGTCTCTATGGTTTGTAGAACTACAAAATCGAACCTTTTTGATTTGGGTCACCTCTGTCTTCGTATCTGAAACCAGTATATCTTAACATAACTATAATCTACCAACTTTACTCCCTTTATGGAACTTAAATATTTCAACTCTAATTTAGAATTAGAATTCCTAGTGAGAACATTCAACTGAATTATTTTAACTTTCTACGATTGATTTACCAAAACGTAAGAATAGTCACTTTAATTAAACAGGGAATTCTATCATCCTGAGCATTACTGAACTCCTCAACTATCAAAGGTGACTTTCTATTTTCTTTATCGAATCGGAACGATACTCATTCAGTAATGAACTGTTCTTGTAATACTACACTTAACTGACAACTCCTTCTCATATACTTTCGGAGACGCTATGTCCCCGAATATAAATAAATATAAATTGGTTTATGTAAAAAGAATATAACCAAAAGAACAATTTCGAAAACAGGAAAATCCCAGTATCTTGTTCTTAGTACCACTTAATCTCGATAGTATCACAAAGACACATAGCACAGAGAGTATCTCATACAGTGTGAACTCTGATGAATGGTAAAACGAAGTCAACCGGATTTTTATTAAAACGATCTAATCTTAGTAAGAATAAAAGTTTTGATCTTAATATGTTCTCATGGGGGATCGTCGGACGGAATAAGGGGTGATCTTTTTTATTCTGATAAAAGTCTTAAGTAGGGTACAGCAGAACTTAGGGAAGACTTCTTTACTTCAGACGGCGTAGAAACGGTCAGTGAACTCGATGCTGACCCGTCTGTCGAAATATCAACGAAAGAGTCCTCCCACTAATCATTGACTTATGACTTTGGACTTGAGGACAGGACGATGTTGGATGAATCAATCGAAGACACGATTGGAACTATCGTTCAATAGGATTTAGTAATCTGAGGGAAAGTCTTTACAGTTCAACTATCGTTTATTGCAAATTTTTAATCTCTGGTAAACTAACTAATCAACCTTAGATTCAGAAATATGTCACAAACTTTGTCGTCAAAATTCTCAATCCTATCTCTTTTCAGAGGGAAAAAAAGGGGGAGAAAAAAAACAAATCCGATCCCTTTTTTATGTTGGTAAACCTTTGATTATATTAAGAAACCAACTAAAACACTCTTGCGGTGTCTGGTAACTTGACGTAACATGATCCAATAAGACATAGAAAACGGTTCCTATCGACATAGGAAAAAAAAAAAAAAAAATTACACCGAAGACATCTACAATTTGTCCGTAAGGAACTTCCGGTTGTACTAAGTCACATGAAATTAAGATCTTTTTACAATGTCCATGTATAGTGGACAACCACACACGTACACACATAAAATTTGATCTGACGATCAAAATTACAACTATCTATTGCTCGTCAATATACTTGTAACTTCTTGTTTAATAAGACCTTTTCTTAACTAAAACGACTATTTTGACCTCGTGTATGTGACGTTGATTCAAAGACTAAAAGAAGATTTCATCCTCCCATGTTCGTCCCTCACTCATACCCTCTCTCTCTTATTATAACCTCATAAAGCAGTCGAAATACAACAAAAATAAAATAGAAAAGGAGGGGTGTCACACGAAGAAAGAGGGGTTTTATAAGTAATCAACAGACCATCTATTAAACTTTATTATCTTTCGATCGATCAAAATTAATGGTAAAGTCTTTTGAACCTAAAATGTCTCCTGAACGGACCACACGGACTTTCACACTTCTTCGGAGGTTTATTTGTTCCTCTATTTAGTTTCCTTTTATGGTCTTTCTAAAAATCACCGGGGTTTGCCCATTCATTTCGGGATAGTCACTAAACATAAAAACAACAACCTCCCGAATTGAGAATTAAAAAATTAAATTTTTATTGGTTGTTTGTAGTACCTTTATATTAAAACAGAAAGCTTCCGATATACCTTCAGTAAAACATTTTCGTAACAATGGTACAAAGCTTCACACCATTTTGTATTGTACGAGAAAATAATGTACGTTCATATGTTAAGTCACTGTAATTGGTAATTGTTTATCGAGGTAATTTACTGTTGAGGTGGAACTGGACGGGTTGGGGACCATTTATGATAAAAAGAACAAAGGGATAAGATCCATCGAGTACATTCACCTCAGTGTGTTACAAACAGATAAACACAGATCGAATAAAGTGATTCGCAACAACAGTTCCACAAGGTAGGGACAACATCCCTACATAGTATATAGTCCTACAACAAACAAAAAATACCGACGTATTATAATGTCACATACATATATGGTGCAAAACAAATAAATGAGTAGACATCTTCCTGCGAACCCACCAAGTGAAAAACCGACAAAACTCAGAGACGAAAGTTAACTAAACCTATAAATCCTCACCTTAAAAATCCTGTATACCATCCACACACAGAAAAAAAAAAAAAATTATAAATAGCCCGACACGACCCAGGAAAGAACGACACACTCGAAGTCACCACCGTTCGTCCCCGACGATGGATCAACGTCACGTATGCAAAGAGTGACTTCGCCGAAAGGAACACCTCGTGCACGAGACCTCACAACTCCGAAGCCATCAACACGGTGCACCCGAGTCGTCAACACCGTGGACCTGGTGTTCATCAACAGGACGTCGTACACCCTAGAAGTACCTGGTCCACAACTTAAACACGGAGGACCGTAACCGTCCGTCTAAGAAGTGGTGACTCGGTGTTCCCTGCGGGTGCAGACAAAATGACGGTCTGAAAAGGTGGAACTGACATGGTAAAAATATAAGAATCATCACGTATTCCAAAGGTTAAGAGGGTGAAGGAGTGGTTGTACAATAACAGACTCAAAAGGCTATTATCGATAGGATTACACACCCTTTAAAATAGAGTAACACCAAACTAAATATAAAATGATTAATTACTACAACTCGTAGAAAAGTACATGAATGACCTGCAAACATGTGGAAAAATCTCTTTACAGATAAATCACGGGTTAAAAATTAATTCAACAAACCAAAAAAACAACTCAATATCCTCGAGAAATATATAATTGCGGAGTAATCTATGTATTAAACGTGTATTTACAAGGATATGACACTCAACAGAACTATCACACGAAATTATAGTCACTTCAGGTTAAATAGAAAAAAAAAGAAAACAATGGGTGTGAAAACCACAATATAAATTTTAGTAACACTTTAGCCTACAGATGGAAAAGTGGACACAAAAGAAGATTCAAAATATCAAAGTTCAAAATGTAAATCCAGTGACTAAGTAAAACTCAACTAAAAACATATATCACAATTCCCATTCAAGTAAGAATCCGTAAAATATTCAGAAAATTTATACCAGGACGTATCCATAACTCTTATTAAACGAACTGAAATGGAAACAAATTTTTAAGGAAATGAATTTATCGAATATATTACAATAACATCAAAACAATAACATCTAACTTGATGAAAATTCGTTGATTTTTTACTCGCACAGATATAATAGACCGGAGTAAAATAAAAATTAAGAAAATGGAGACTTCTCGGTCAATCCTTAGAAAAGTCTCACTAACACAATATGAAAACATGGGGGTACATGGGTGGAGGGTCGTCCCCTTTTTTTTTCACGAATTACGATTAAAGTTACCTCGATTGAACGAGACCTCAGTCCCCGATACATCACACCACATTACTGACACCAGGAATTAAGAATCCACTCTCAAACTAAAGATTTTAACACATACCGTACAAAACTAAAGATCACACTTGCAATGGGGTAAAAAACTAGAGTCCTAATGAAATGTCAGAATTTTTAAAATGACTCTTAGGGTTTCGATAAAACTAATATATACAATGATAAATGGTCATAAATGGTTCAATTTTTACTTTTACATATAGTTTCTATGAATATTAAGTGAATTTTATTATTATTACTAGGTAATAATTACATCGTAAAATCACTCTTAATAAAAGAACTTTTGTTCTTCACTCTACTCATCGTCACAACATGTAAAAAATGTTTAGAAAAATATTTCAAACCAAATTATTTTCTGTCGATCTAAGAAGTCGTAGCAACAACAAGTCAGTGATTCAACACAGACTGAAAAATTACTGAGGTACGTACGATCCTAAGGGACAGCAAGTGATAGAGGACTTCAAACGAGTTGAGTGCAGGCAACTTAACCACTACGGTAAGTCGGTAGACAAAAGAAAGGGGGGAAGAGTAGGACGGGAGTCAGATTACTCAACCGACAAACGTAGTGCACCGACTTCATAACCGCGAAGTCGTAGGCATGAAGGTCACTTATAAGTCCCAACTAAAGACAATTATAACTAACCAAACTAGAGAAACGACAGGTTCCCTGAGAATTCTTAGAAGAGGTCGTGATTTTAAGCCTTCGTAGTTAAAAACGGTGAGTCAGAAGAAATACCAGGTCGAGAATATAGGTGTGTAACTGTCACTCACGTTTTTTGTATCGAACCTAATAAACCTGGAAATAACCGTTTCATTACAGAGACGGAAAATTATCCGACCGATCCAAACAGTGTCGAAAAGAAAGTTCCTCGTTCGTAGAAAATTAAAGTACCGATGTCGGTGGTATACGTTATTAAAACCTGGGGTTCTTTTATTTCAGACAGAGACAAAGGTAACAAAGGGGTAGATAAACGGTACTTCACCACCCTGACCCACAGTACTAGAAGTAAAAAACTTACAACTCAAAATTCGGTCGAAAAAGTGAAAGAAAGTGGAAGTAGTTCTCCGAGAAATCAAGGAGAAGCGAAAGACACTAATCTCAACACAGTAACATACAGACTTTAACAACCATAAAGAGGGTCGTTAGAACTACGGTCAAACACCGAGTTGTTCGGACCGTAAAACGTACTACATGAGTCATAACATTCAATTTATTCGTACCACTGTCATATGTCGGAACTGCATGAGGAAAGGGTTAAACCTTGGTCAGATAACAAGGTACAAGTCAAGATTGACAACGAAGAACTGGACGTATGTCCGAAGAGTCCTCCGTCCATCCCCCACACAATAAGGACAGAGAAAATTCCTAAAAGGTGTCAAACAACAATAAGTGTGTCTCCGAAATCGTATCAGTTACTCCGTCTTCATCTACAAAAAGAGCTTAAGGGAACGAAAAAGATTCTAGATTGTCTACAACCGTCAAACTAGAGACCAAGAAACCCTAATCGTCTACGTTTGATCAGATAAATCCTACCTATTTGTCGTTCCAAGATGACGAATCGGGTCCCTTGATATAAGTCATAGGACACTATTTGGTATTACCTTTTCTTATACTCTTTCTTATATATACATATTGACTCAGTGAAACAACATGGTGTCTTTTATTGTGTCGTAACATTTAGTTAACATGTAGTTATCTGTAGACAATTCTCTGTCGATCTAAGAGTATAGGAGATGTAAGTCATGAAAAATAACATAACAAAATTAACGTTTCATACTTCTGTAAAATCGAATTGTCATAAAATTTATCGAAAAAGTCCATTAGTACCTGTAAGACGAAACTATGATGTAGTTTTACGTTGTTCGTCCTCAATGCATTTCTAATTAACTTCGAACCTTAGATTTTGGAACGGTCACTGGAAAAGTATGACAAAGTAATTTTAGATAACAAAACAGGACGAAAACTTACTTAGAAAATGTGTACTCACAAAATATTGTAGTATGTGACCAGAAAACCTTTTATGACTAATGTGACCAAATAGGGTCGAAAGTATACTACTGTGTGACACAATATGTCATAGTTTTTATAACAGTTTGACTTCGACAGTTCAAGTTTTATCATCTATTTTCAAGAGGTATTAAAATCAAAAACGAATTTTCAACTTTAAAAAAAGTAACCGTCTTTTGTGAAGTCCCTTTTGCTGACCGTCACTGTCCGGATGAAACAAGTAAAAACTCCTTTACAGACGGACTGTGGGTCCAGATACATTCGTCAAACAGCCAGAAAGTTTATTTCTTACCACAAGTCTTTTTTTCGTCGATCAAGTCGAACTTTGAACTCGTCGTTTATCACACAAAAGAAACTATGTTGGTGTGAAACATACGTTGTCTTCACAAGAGTCATGTGACTAAAAAGAACGTATCTAGTAATCACGTGAATTCCCAAAGTTAAATTTAGTCATTAAAATGGATTAAGTAGTTCCCGAAAAAAGAATACACTGTCACCGTAAAATAAAACTAACAAATAAAAAACCCCCCCACATCAACGAAATGTTACATACAATCAAACTTTGACCGTAAAATAAAATATTGACCGTAACTTCTTATATTGATGAATATATGTCAAGTCTCGGGGATGGAACTAAGTACGATTCTATAGTTGTCGAAATGGGTCGTAACGAAAACGTGGTAGGGATGTTTATAGTTGTGTTACTTTTCCCGTCCGTTGTATAATAAAAAGACTTTTACCTAAAAAGAAACATCTGTGAGACTTTCAAAGGTACCTGGTATCAAACTTTTAAAGACTAAATATCATAGGATGGAATAAAGGGGGAGGGAGTCGAAAAATAATATTTTTTCAATTTTAAATGTGTTCTATGTCTTTTCGTCACACTACTTATGGTATAAGGAGATGGATCTAACTGGAGAGGTCAACAATATTAATGTGTGTTTCCGTGGAAGGGGAAGGGAGAAAAGTACACACATACACACACACGCACGTACAAGTGTACACATAATGTATTGTAAAATGGGACAGATAAACTTTCATTCAACACCTTAACATCTAGTGTACGTAAAGAGTTCTTTTTCCTGTCAGAAGTATGGATTGACACCAATATACTAATCATTAAGAAACTATATTAGACTACAAGTCAGGTATAAGTCAAAAAGAGTTGACAGAGATTTTACTCTGTATATAAAAAGGGGGGTTTGACTTGACTAAACGAACAATACAGAGAAATTAGAACTCGTCGGAGAAGTAGAAAAATTTTAAGGGGTACTGTCACTAAAAAAAAAATTCTCGGGTTCTATAGACACAACATCTCACAAAAGTGTAAGTCTTAAATTGACCAACAAAGGACTATTATATTCAGGAATGGGGTGACATAATTTTATCATATCACAGCATCTTGTGACCTTAATTCAAACATACAAACCAATCCGACTCCAATTTGCACAAAACCGTTCTTATGGAGTTTTCATTATAACACATACAACATAGTGTAACCTTCAACACATTGTGGACCAATAAGATGAATTATAACTGATGGATGACTTGGCCCTTTCTACCGATGGATGTGTCGATAGGTCAACACTAGTGACCTAGGAGTTTTTATTTTCAAATAAAAAGGAAAATATTAAATTGATCATTCGAAGACCCACAATGAAACCACGGTACACTTATAAGATAAGGGGTAATCTAAACCGGTCGTGTTGGTAAAGTTCGATAAAGAACGTAGGAAAGTTATATCGGGGTAGTAGAAACTCGTGAAAAAAACGAAAGACGTGTCTACTACTGGGTCTGAAATGAAAGTCAGTACCTTAGTAAGTAAGTAGATTTCTAGTCAAGAAAGACACCCCGAATCATGAATCTTTAGGTCTTGATTCACGACACACATAAGTAACGGAGATCTGAACAAGTAACCTATCTCGATACTTTATATAACTTTTATTTGACTCAACTATAACTATCAAAGTAAAGTCTAAATTGTAAAGTCTTAAAACATAAAGCGAAAGAACCAATTAAGATATCGTATGTAATGAAATTTTAATATTATGGTCATAATGACACTTGTCATTTATGTGACCTTCTTCAAATGCTAAAGAAAGATCAAGGAAAACAGAAATTTAATAAAGAGATTCCTACTTCATTATCATTGCACAAGTTTTCCAAAAAAAAAATTTAATTAAAAATGACCTCATATCAACAAAATATCACAACACAAAGACGACATCACAAATTTTCAAAACTTCATTAAAAATAGAACACATAAAATTACGTCATAAGCTCAAGTAAACATGAATTAAAGTAAAGAAATTGAATCAAAATTTGAAATATAACCTAAGTAAAGAAACGATGATCGTACTCGATCTTCCGTCGTCACATGTACATGAACTGGGCTAATACTTCCTTAGAGAGACCGGATTTCATTTAGTCCAGTACGTTGGTTCATCCGTCTTCTGGATAAATGACAACTACCTATTACAGTCTTCTTTTAATTCTTTTAGTAATAATCAAATACTTTGGTTTTCTCGATACTCAAACTTGAGTAAACTTTCTACATTATATCCATTTCGGGACGGAATTTTGTCATCACGACTAAATTAGGGGTTTCTCCGAAGTCATTTGAAAACTAAAGTAAAAATTGGAGGATAACTTTCTCAAACGGGGTTTGAGAAAAATTCACCTTAACACAGTCTTAAAAAAGTGAATCTATAATGATGACAAATCCACCCAGTCATTCGAAGTTTTTACTCTGAAACTAGGACTCACAATATCATGAAATTACTTTTCATTATTATTACGAAATCTAGGGTACCTTTAATACATAGGAATACTTTTATAGATTTCTTAAATCTTCGGATGCAGTCGTTCTCTCGTTGTTCTTCGATTCGTCATATTTTAGGAATCCAGAATTATTCTTTATCCAGTAGGTAAACAGAAGTTCTGTCGATTTCTTGATGAACTTAATCCTCTCTTGGTAACTCTTTGTCTTTTGTGACTTTAAATTGGATAACTCAAAGTTACTCATATTTCCTTATCTCGTTTATTTACCCTAGTTTCACATTTCGTAAATATTTAAGTCACTTTTCTTATCTAAACAAAGTATATATTCTTTAATACTAAGTACAAAAACTACAATTTTTTCTGTTCGAGTCAAGAAGTTCCTCAGAAATACATCCAATGGGGGGTCTAGAGGTCTCTTTTTCCTTTCCTCCCCCAGTGATCCATCACCCACATCTTTCACAAGAGTCGTCAACGAGGTAAAGAGGTAATATTCTCCTTATGGGGGACCATAAGTGACCATCCTGACTATCCAGTCACTCTCATAGACCCAGAAGAGATTAGACTAATTTCCGTAATTACCGGAGGAAAGACTCACCACCTTTCCACCGGGTGCAGAACGTCACCGTTTAAAAAGAAGAATGGATAGTCCGAAAGAACCGACAAAACCTACCTCATTTAGAAACAATACCTCCCATCGGGACATGTAACCCCTTATAAATCGTTGTAAAGACCGGAGACAGGTTGTGTACCGACCAGGGTAAGGAGGGGATGGGGGTACGGGGACAAATGTTGGTTTTTACAGAACCTGTGATGATTTACAGGATACCCCAAGTTTACCCGGGGGACAGTACATACCGAACTCTTATTCAACGTCTGAATTACGACTAATGAGTTTTTATAACCCAAGTCAAATCAAGTCAGCGAGTCAACACAGACTGAGAAACCCTGGGGGTACCTGACGTCGTACGGTCCGAAGGCACAGTTAGTGGTTGTGGGCCTCGAAGGAGTTTGAGTACAGGTAACTCAACCACTACGGTAGGTTGGTAGAGTAGGAGACATCAGGGGAAAAGGAGGACGGAAGTTAGAAAAGGGTCGTAGTCCATAACTCAACCGGTTGTGTTATAGAATCAAATATCTTTACTCTCATGAAATGAGGTGTAACATCCGTCTACGAAATGGCAGACTCGATGGTCCCTTCGGGGTATCGGTATCATATGGGTAGTTTTGGTACATCAGTTATTGTGACTATGTCATTAAGTCACATTATTAGGTGTATCGGACAAGTCAAAAGAGTCAACAGACTTATTACCGGAAATATCGTCTTGTTTAGGGTGGGGAGGGGGTAGAGGGTACTAGGTCAGGACGTAGTGTACGACATAAATCAACAGTGTTTAGAGGTAGGAAAAAGTCAGACCTTATAGACACAGAAAGGATCAGAAGGGTACCGAAACTGTAAAAACTTCTCAATTCTAGTCAACTTACAGGGAGTTAAACACGAATAGACTACAAAAGAACACCAAGTCAAGTAAAGTAAACGAGTCGGCACAGGCTGAGACACTGGGGTACTTAGTGTCGTACGGTCCGGAGGGACAGGTAGTGGTTGAGGACCTCAAGTGGGTCTGAGTACACGCAGCTCAGCCACTGCGGTAGATCGGTAGAGTAGGAGACAACGGGGGATGAGGACGGGGGTTAGGGAGGGTCGTAGTCCCAGGAAAGGTTAGTCAGTCGAGAAGTGTAATCCATCGGTTTTATAACCTCAAAGTCAGAGTTGTAGTCAGGAAGGTTACTTGTGGGTCCTGACTAGAGATATTACCTGACCAACGTAGAGGACCGTCAGGTCCCCTGAGCATTCTCAGAAGAATCCAATACACACAAACCACCTTTATGGAGTCTTCTCTACGAGACAAAAATGACGTAGTATGGTCCATCGTGTGTTACAGTCAGATATAGTATTGATACATACAATTGATAGGGGACTTCAGACAGGTCAAGAAGTCGAGAAATAGTTCGAAAATGGGTGACCAAAAAAAAAAAAATTTAAATTAAATAAAAATCAACACGACTCAGCAAGGACACACTCGAGAAGAACTCAACCCCACCCGTCCCGACGAGCAGTAACGTCACGGATCCGAAGGGTCACGCCACCAACGAGAATACGACTCGCACCTGAGGTCCGGCGGACCCGAAGTCTTCGCCGTCGTACACCCGAGTCTCGTGTCCGAGTCACCGACACCGAGCACCCGAATCAACGAGACGTCGTACACCATAGAAGGACCCAGTTCCTAGTTTGTTCACAGAGAACTTAACCACCCACCTAAGAAATGGTGACTCGGTGGTCTCTTTGGGATGGATGATTGAAATCGTAACTCAAAAAGTACTTAGTTAGAAATGAGACTAACAACAACTCACCACAAAAAACAAAACAAAATTAACATAACAAGGAAGGTATCAACAATAATCAACCGGAAGATGACATTCCATCTAAAAAAAGGGGGAGAGCGAGTACATATTATTTCTTATACACATAAATATATAAGAATATATATATAATACATAAGTAATAATGTATAAATATATAATTAAAGAAATACAGTTATACTTGTACCTAAAGACAAAATAAGTCAGTAAACAATGACGATAAATAAATTTATCATCATGATAGTAATAAAGTCATGAGTCCAAAAGAATCTAAACCGGACACCCACAAAAAAGTTTGACCGAAAATTGTACTAGGTGGTAAAACGTAAAGGAATGATTACTGTGTGATTCTACAAGTCCCGAACACTATGTGTAAGGGTCTGGACCTTAATCGATAAAGAGGTCTCTGGGGACAAAAGAATCACCTCTTACTAGAAATTTTTATTTTAGAGCAGGGTTCCATACCTGTAAAGAAGACCCCACAGAAACGAAGATCCGGATGAAACTCAGTCGTCTCGTTCCTTTGCACTTATATACGTAAAAGAAGGAGAGAGAGTGGGGATCGTGGGTGGTGTGTCTGTGTATAAATAAAGGATAGACACATAAAAATCTTTGTAGTCAAGTGTGACGACGACGACGACGATTCAGTGAAGTCAGTACAGGTTGAGACACGCTGGGGTATCTGCCGTCGGGTGGTCCGAGGGGGCAGGGACCCTAAGAGGTGCGTTCTTGTGACCTCACCCAACGGTAAAGGAAGAGGTTGCGCACTTTCACTTCAACGAGGCAACACGGGTTGAGAATCGCTGGGGTACCTGTTGTCGGATGGTCCGAGGAGGCAGGTACCCTAAAAGGTCCGTTCTTATGACCTCACCCCACGGCAACGGAAGAGGCAGTCAAGTGTGATCTAGGAGGTTAAGATTAAGTTGTGGTACAAAATAAGATCGGAAGGGCGAAAGGTGTATAATGAGGAGAAGAGGTCATAGCTCCTTACACCAAGGGTCATAGGGATTATTGTAGGAAAACATATATCGGTCAAAGGACTGGTGTGTCCGGCTGAGGAGTTGAAATCACGGTGATCGACTCCAGGGTGAAAGGAGATGGATAGAAGGGTACAATCTTTTGAAATTGAAAGACATTCGAACGACCGTCACTCTTAAAAGGGGTTGAAGTGGTCCTTACATTTCTTCCCAACAAATATTGTCTTAACTCCCGACCGACCTTTTTACACAGTCTTTCTACTCTTTCCAATTCTTTTAAAGACCATTCTTGTATAAATTTTACTAATAAGTTTTTTCAACAGTGAACTTTCCGTCTTTTTCATTTCTGTACCAAACTCCCTAATCCAACTTTATTTGGACCAAAATTCATGGACAAGAAAGACACATACCAAAATAAACTAGTAAACCATTAAAATTTAAAAACAAAAAGTCACGATAGGATAGGACTAGTGACCGACATTGGTCAAAGGGACTTAAGTCAAAGGGACTTAAGGTAATAAACAATAACGGTATATACACGACTCTTTGAATCTAGTAAAGAAAACGGACTAGACGAGAAACAAACTAAAACTATGGAAAGGTAAGTCGACAACGGTCAAACGAGAGAAGGATTCCCTAATAGGTATATTAGTAGGGTTGATTGGAAGGCACGAATATAAAATGGAACCCGAAACCGACAGAATAAAACGGTCAATTCTAATAACGACCCAGTAACTACTTTGATTGGTATTACGGTCAGATCAAAGTCAAGAGTTTATAAATATGGCAGTGAAAGTAGTAAAGGGACACCAAAATACGACCCGGGTAGACCATCACAGAAAACAAACTGAGAGTTTCCTTGTAAAACCTGAAGTAAAAAAAAAGAAGGGAAGACAAAAAGTTATACTGTATCCTATCATCCAAAAAACCATTCATTTAATTTTGAACTAATAGTCGAACCATTATTTGAATCGACACAAACTTTCAATTTTAACACATTTCGACGTCAAAATTTTATATCAAAAATATTAAAACATTTGAAAAAAAACAAAACAAAATATTTTACTCAAATATATCCTACAGTTAGTCAAATTTTAATCTTAGAATTTCAACTTCACTAAAAATTTCCTGTGGAGAGTGAGTTCTTGTCTACAAGTAAATATCATAGGAAGAGATTGTCTTAAGACTACTTCGTCGAATAAAAAGAAGTGTAACAACCAATGGAAACAAGACACAGACCCCTAAGTAACTGGTAGGGTCCTAAGTTAATAGTTTTGTCACACTCTAAATGATATAAGCCCGAAGGGACCACCGAGTCTCCAATTTCGCAGACGGAGGTTACACTCTCTGGGTCCAAACTAGGGACCCAGTCCTTTTAGGGGACCTCTTCCTTTACCATTGGGTGAGGTCATGAGAACGGACCTCTTAGGGTACCTGCCTCTTCGGACCATCCGATGTCAGGTGCCCCAGCGTTTCTTAGCCTGTGCCGACTCACTGAAGTGAAGTACCTGATCTTTGGACTCTGTATCTGTTTACACTTCGGACTTTTTCTCTGTGATCGGCAACCAGACGACTACTCTCCCAACAACCGGTCTCGTATTCTTATTTTTTCGGGGTCCAGACACTCAGTTTCTCGACAACTTCGACTCACACAAGACCAACTTGGACCCATACCTTCTCCCAGTCGAAATCAAACGAAAAGAAACAGTAACAAAATTAAGTCGTGTATTGATGTACGTAAAGTGTCACGATCCATAACCCCCATACCTTTCCTCTTTCCATTTACAGAATCACTCCATAATTATCTTACAAAAAGGGGTACCTTTGAAAACTCATCAGGATCATAAAGTATAAATAAGGTTTCGTTCGTATAGAGAGAATGAAAATATATCCATCATAAATTGAATTTTTAATTTGGTCCATGAATTTAGTAACTAGATGTAAGATATTTCTACATCCTTTTACATTCAATAAAAGAGATACACTAGATTAAGACCACAAAAAAAAGGGAAATTATAAAATAAGACCCTCCTAAAATTATTCCGTATTTTCATGGTAATTAGAAAAACAAAAGAAATCAAGTTCAAGGAAATTTTAACCTTTTAAGTTTTATAAAGTGATACCGAATAAAGGGTCTTTTACTTCAAGTTTAACTCTTTTACATCGGTACTCAATTAGTTTTCGTACCCTAAAGACTGTATGTAAACTGTGAATTTGTATGTGTCTCTCTCTCTTACACACAAAATCCCACAAATATCAAACCTTAAACCAAAAGGTTAAACATTATGTAAAATAAATCTCAGGTAACCCGAAGACTGTAGATCTTCTGAAACGACTTGAATAACTATAAGGACACTGAAGTATGATCACTACTGGTATTCAATGGTAGTCTACATATTATAACCCTCACAAAACTCCTACCACTGGTATATAAAAAAAAAAGGGATCGTAATTCAAGGATCACAGACTCGACGTCCTTCACAAGTATATACAAATAAAGATTCTAAAACCTTCATAGAAAGACGTTTCTTACACACATCACTTCACTTCACTTTCAACGAATCAGCACGGACTGAGAAACACTGGGGTACATGATATGTCAGGTTTAAGAGGTCCGACCTTGTGACCTCACCCATCGGATAGGGAAGAAGTCCCCTAGAAGGGTTGGGTCCTTAGCTTGACCCCAGAGGACTTAACGTCTGCCTAAGAAATGGTTGACTCGATAGCCCCTTCGGTTTCTTACACATATCATGATTTATAAACGAAAAAACATAAACTGTTAACAAGTCGTAGTCTAAACCCCTTTAAAATCGGTTATAAGAAGATTATCAAAAACCACGAAAGGGGACGAGACCCCTGACCAGAATGAAACTTAGTCGGATTTTAGTCGTCTCTATCGGACATCAGATTGTCTTAGTCCGAATAACTCAATAATGCCATTTCCTATGACGTGTCGTCTCTGTGAGTGCTCCTAGAATGGTTTCTTTCAAAAATATCCTAAAACCCCCTTGACCCCTCAATTCCACTTTAAATTTACTTTATCATAAACTCGTCAAGTCCCGTTTCACCACGATAGACACTTCCCTCAATTAAAAAGGGAAGAGTAAATAAACAACCCGAACCACTTTGAAAAGGGTCACACACGACGGAAGACAGGTAGAAAAATTTTAAAAAGTCAGAACCAAAGTAAACCAATCTATCAAATCAAAAGACAACTGGTAAAAGTCCAAGAAGTTGTCACAGACACACACAATCAGCGATTCAACACAGACTGAGAAACACTTAGGCACCTGACATCGGGTGGTCCGAGGAGACAGGTACCTTAAGAGGTCCGTTCTTATGACCTCACCCAACGGTACGGGAAGAGGTCCCCTACGAGGGTTGGGTCCCCAACTTGGGTCCAGAGGGAGTAATGTCCGTCTAAGAAATGGCAAACTCGATGGACGACGGATCAGTCGATAATTAGGGTTAATAATCATTAAAAGAAACGACTTTCAAATCAAACCCAGATAAAATATAAAAGGAAAAGATGAATTGTATTAACAAAGGGAATGGAAAAATGGATACACCTATACCAATGTCAATAAAAGTTATAGAAAACAGTGGATTAAGACAGTAGACATAACAAAAATCTAGACAAAAATATCACATGTCTCCACTTAAACCATCTTGGTCCAACTTTTTATTGGTCCTCCTTTAACACCATTCTTTTTCATATCTACACAATCAGTGAGTCAACACAGGCTGAGAAACACTGGGGTACCTGACGTGGGAGGTCCGAGGAGACAGGTACCCTACAAGGTCCGTTCTTATGACCTCACACCCATCGGTAAGGGAAGAGGTCCCTAGAAGGGTTGGGTCCCTAGTTTGGTTCAGAGGACGTAACGTCCGTCTAAGAAATGACAGACTCGGTGGTCCCTTCGGGATTCTACTCTATTCAACTTCGGTCTTAAGTTCGGGAAACCTGAAATACCTAAAGGACCCCTGGATGGTGTTTATGGTGACACTCGAAGAATCTGCGGTCCCGTTTCTTCTAACAGTCACCGGGTAACCGAAAAATCCCCTTTTAGTAATTTTTATCTTCTGACAATGATTGAAACCCGTTCCATATCCAATACAAGAGTAGAAAAAGACACGAAGTTGACTCTTCATAACGACAACTTGAAAGTAAACAATACTACCTGACAAATTGTAAAATAAATTCTTGTATTTATTTCCTATTGAAATAAGGAAGCGTAAAACATCGTCAACGGATATAATTTCAACTTAATAAGAAAAATAATGAGAAACTAAAGAAAGAAAATGAGAATGGACTTAAACTAAATCAACAAAGTACCTGTAATTTTATAATTGACTATCTTACTACTAAATATAGAAAAGATAAAATGTTCAAAAGACTCCCTTAAAAAAATTTTTAAATTATAAACCTTTATCAAAAATTTTATCAAATATAAACCTTTAATAAAATTTTAATGTCTTCTCAGTGTTTTTATCATGTTACTTGTAAGGAATGGGACTAACAGAATTATAAACGAAAAAGTAAACAAGACTTATAAATTCCCACTCAAACACATATACGTATACATAGTACTCGGGAAACGAGGATTTACGTCACACATAAAAGATCAATTACAGGTGTGGTAGAGACCAGTCGAGTGTAACGGGGTCAGAAAAACGGACTAGACGACGCGGTCAAAACGGTCACTCATAAAACAAATCGACACAGGAATCAGAGAAAATTGATCCCTGTAAAGATATCAGACAAAGAATGCTGTGACTGTAAGGGGGCTAGGAGGGAAATTTTTTATCGAAGAGTATCGAAGAGTAAAACCAGATTAGACTTCAAACGAGTACTAATCTAAGTTCAATAAGTAAGATCCGACTTTATGACACATTCACTACTATATAAGACAAGTCACACGGTGGAGACCTACCCATCCGGGAATATATTAACGACATATTAATAAAAGAAGGAGAACATTGATTTTACGTCAGAAACTTCTCTGACAAGTTGATGAAACAAGAAGTATGAGAAGCTGAATTATACGTACGACTATAAAGACTATGAAAGACTAAGTCACAAATTGACACGACGAACGTTTTATTAGTAAATCAGTCAAGAGTCGTGACGACATTCGTAGTTGGGTGGGGAAAGGGGTAAACAAAATAAATGAATAAGTAAACCAAGAAAATAAAGACAGTAAAACCTGAGTACTTAGTGATGGAAAAAAACTTTTTTACCGAGTATTAAGTAATAAACAAAATATTCATGTAAACAGGACTGCACCACTCACACCGAGAAGACAGTGACACTGTATGGGGTAGTAAGACACCCGAGAAAGAATGAAAGACCGTATTGTGTCACAAGCTCTAAGTAGAGTATACACGAGACGAGGTCGGGACTTAAGAGACTCCTCAAGACAAGGGAAATCACTCCTCGTCTCTGGTTCTAACCCTGTCATCTGTACCAGAAGTGAAGAACCGGGAAAAACCTCTACCTCCATCCTTTATACGTCGATTTGTGTATGTCTAAGGTCGTATTCCTACGTGTACGTATGTCTAAAGGACGTGTATCGACAAGATCTTTAGTACTTAAGTGTGACTGAAATTATAATCGGGCAGGGATGTCCCAAGAGAGAGACCGGAAGACAGAAATGAGGGTTGTCATAGTTGTGAAAATGAGTTTGGACATTATCCAGATTTTATCAATGTCTCAACGAAACAGGTAAGGTGACGTTATTTATTGAGATGATTACACAAATCCTAAATAAACATTAGGACGTGAACAGGATGGGATGTAAGGGACAGAACTCCACATTTCTATTTATGACACGAGTATTCAATGACTCTAATCGAGACAGACGGGCAGAGAACCCGAGAGACAGAAGGGAAGTAACATAAACGACAAGTAACTTACCACTCATCCAAACAAACAAGACCAAACGAAAGTGAAACTCCAAAAAAAGAGGGAAAATAAACATAAATAAATAACCTGACTGATACGTGTTGTAATTGTACGGAGGTTTTCAGTCATGACATGTCTTTCCATTTAAGTCACTTCCCAGTGAAACAACTCGTCACAAGATAGGGTAGTGTGTGGGGACCAGTCCTTGACAATTAACAAGAGACGAAATAGGACAGAGATAAAGAAACATATTTTTGTTCGTATTTAACAAAATAAAGAGGGGAAAGAATATATCATTTTCCATCGTAGATATACACATGAAAACGTGAATCGAAAGAAAATTTTAAAAACAAATCATCATTAAGAATCTTTAGCGTGGTACATTCAAATATCTCGAGCAGGAGTCTCACATATATAATTGTCCAAAAAATTTTCTTATCAGCTGAAATCTAACACAAAAAAGGAACGAGACAAGAACGTCTACAAATATAGGAAGTCTAACAAAGAAAAATTCTAATATACACACATCCTATGTATATGTGTTCAGACCACAACCGTTTTAAAATACATAAATAGTCTAAGGATAGTAATAAATAAGGATTGATTAAAGTCATCGTAAACTGAGTCGATTACATTTTCTTTAGAGTTTAATCAAAAGTCATCGATCGAATAAAAAGAAACCGAAGAGCCAGGAACCGACAAATAGAGACCTGACAAAAGTTTAACGATATAACAGTCCCTGGGTAGAAGGAGACAACACCATAAGATGGTAGAGATCTCTCATGACTTCTTATGCTTATCACTCCTACCCTTCCCCTCCGTCAGTCGTAGGGATCTTCCGGTCCTAGGTCTTCCACAGGACGTGAGGACAAGTACACAGTAACTGGTCTTGGACCAGTATTACGGTGTGTACGTCGTTCCCTACAACCTTTTAGTCCCGTTCGGACACAGGTCGATTTACTTCCCCTCTAACTTATAAGAGATAGATCGACATAAAGTTCTATAAAAGTCGAAGAGAAAAACACAAAGATTTAACCTATTCAGTAGAGGGATTATGTTGACCAAGTAAGATATAAATCACTATCAAAATGAACATTTCGACTACGAATAAAGTCGACTAAAAAAAAATTTAGGACCGAGTAGGATCATAGAAAAATAAAATTATTAACAACTCGACATCCGAATTATCATCAAAAGTCTCACAGTTCATAAAATAAAATACGAAACAATAAACCTGAAAAATCTCGAATACGAGTCCAATACGACAAAGTCCCACTATAAGACTACACGTTCATGGACAAAAATATTTCAAAATGATTTTAAAAATCTCGAATACGAGTTTAATACTATAAAATTCTACTATAAAACTACACCGTTATAGACAATATTTTAAAATGTTTTAACAATGTCTATGAAAACTTCAATTTTGTTGACTCATCGTCTATTTAACAAGAACACCTATCCTCAACTGTTAAATAAGTATTTTTATTGACAGAGAACTTTCCAAATAGACATCCCAAATTAACTTAGTCCTTTTTAAAAGTCGAGATGAGTAGGGTACATGCACACCTAATATGGAACCGAATCACGTGATAGAATTGTGAAGACTTACAGATCAAGAATCGTCATCTCTGTAAGAACCAAAATCAAATCCCTACCCACGTCAAAAAGGAGTTTAATACGCGACTTATAGATTTGTTTAATCCTTTAAAATGAAATTCCGACAAAACTAGTAGCAAATTCTGTTAGACTCTAATATAGTAATACGAATTTTCTTTCAAGATTTCTCGGTTTTCCATGGAGTTAGAAACACTTTGAAAGAAGGAGTTTATGAGAGACGGAGATGACGGGTAGAATTTGTTTTTCTTTGGACTTCTTAATTATTTTTCAGTTTAGGTCTACGTACAAGAGGGAAACCTAACAGTGATTTCACGCTGCGTACGTGGCAACACGAGACGCCGTGAAACGAAAAAGTCTTTAGTAAGTCAGCATCGCGCACGACTATCTTAATGAGCACTCTCACGTCAACACAATGTAGGAACACACCCATTCCGACCTACTTAAGTTTAGTCGAATGACATGAACAGGAGTAAATCATGTGTTATGAGAAATTTTGAGTCTTTATTTAAACCATGACGATTTTTCAAGTGTACCGAATTTTCGTCAATAAAGTCAAAAAAGGGGGAAACTCTCGGTCGAGTTATTTCTTATGGTATTATAACAATAAAGAAGAATCGAAAAGTACTTTCTTGAGAAGAATGGAGATTAACACTAAGTTGTTCGGTTAGACAATTGGCATCGGAACGTAATATTAACATTTTTGGTTAAAAACAGGTAACAAAAACATCTTTAACTTAAGAGAGAGTATCTATTTACCCGGTACACAGACAGTGACCGTATAAAAAAGGAATCGACATTGTGTCACAATGTAAACTCCAAGAAGAATAAACAGTACGGGGACCTCTTAACTTTGTTTCCTTATCATACAATCATACAAATACTAATGATCCTAACTTTATACGATTTTACTAAGGGTTAGAAATCCTATCAGACTTCTCGAAAAATGAAAAAAAAACCAAAAATTCATAAGAAACCTCATCTAAAGTCTTCTTTACCTTAGGTGTTTATTGAAATTGTGACTTTTCAATTCCTTAGATCAATTATACTATGTAGATCAAAAGTTTGGTCTTTTTTTTATTTCTTCTAAATTCGTTCGGACCATCACGTCAGCTTCCTGAGTCAATATTAAGTCGATCCAACGATTTAGCATTCTCTCTAAAAACAAAAGGTGCCTTTCGACTAACGACAGACCAGAAAAACATCGATGACACGCGCCATGTCATACACCGTGCGTAACTCCACGCACACTTCAACAATCTGATAAACCTCACTACACTTCTCGACTCAGTCACAACCAGACACACATAATTGGTGTACGTAAAAATTTTTTTAAAAATTTATCATCCCACATAGGAATTTAGGAGGACGAGGGATATTATTTGGGATATAATTGAAACATTTTGAAACTTTATTAATTGTCATCCCTTGTTGTCAAGAGTAACCTAAGTGAGTTTAAAAATCTAATCAGAAATCGTAATTTTACCGTTTTGGAACAGATTTGAAAAGTTTATTATCACAAATGATTCGGTGGAATAACTTGTCTCATTTATTTTACAAGTACTCACATAGAAAACTTATATTGAACACATAAATAAGACATATGATAATTCGAAGTTTACGAAAAGTTTCAAGAAAAAAAAAATAACACTATTTTTGATGTTGTACTCCAGATGGAGTATTCTTTAACAATTCACATATCATAACAATTGACATTCGTGTTATAACATGGCACCAAAAGATCGTCTTGACGGACTGACTTTGAAATATGGGTAACTTATCGTTGAGGGGTAAAACCGGAGACAGGTCGGGGACCGTTGGTGGTAAAGATAAAAATACTCAAACTGATCTTAAGAACATTCACCTTAGTACGTCATAATTCAGAAAGACACTGACCGAATAAAGTAAATCCCATTGTAGGACTTCCAAGTATAATATCGTATACTATCCTAAAAAAAAAATTACCGACTTATTATAAGACAACATACCTATACATTGTAAAAGAAATAAGAGACAACTACCTATCAATCCAATAAAGATGGAAAACCGGTAAAACTTTTTATGACGTAACTTGTACCTTCATGTTTATAAAGAAGCTCTAGGAAAAGAAATAAGAAAACTTATTTATGAAGTTTCACCCTAACGCCCTAGTATAAACAACAAGTCAGCGAGCCAACACAGGTCGAGAAACACTGGGGTACCGGACGTCGTACGGTCCGGAGGGGACAGAAGGTGGTAGAGGGTCTCAACCGAGTATAAGTACAGGTAACTCAGCCACTACGGTAGGTCGGTAGAGTAGGTGACAGGGGAAGAGGAGAACGGGAGTCAGAAAGGGTCTTATTCCGAGGAAAGATTACTCAGTCGAGACGCGTAGTCCACCGGTTTCATAACCTCGAAGTCGGAATCGTAGTCAGGAAAATTACTGATAAGTACCAACTCAAGGAAATCCGAGCTGACAAAACTAGAGGAACGACAGGTTCCCTGAGTGGTCTCAGAAGAGATCGTGGTGTTAATCTGTCCTAGCTAAGAAGCCACGAGTCTCAAGAAGACAAGTTCAGACACGGGACAAAAAGAAAAAGAAAAGCGATAACTGAATATCCTCAAGGGATATATAAAACCTATCATTAGAGAATAGTCTGTTTGCCGAACTTCTAAAAAGAAGAAAGACATCCAACGTACAAAGTGAGAACTGACAAGAGAAACGGCACACCGCCGAAGAGTACTACGTCAGGATCGACAGATACGAACGAAGACAAGGAACACGAAGCACCGTTCTTCAGTAACGATATTGGTGGCAATGCATAGGGGGGTGTGTGGGTACAAAAGACCCTCAAAATCAAAGTCCAGAAAATTCAAAATTTTTATAAAAACACATACACATTCTCTACTTCCAGTTCAAAGTAAGAAAACCTACACCTATAGATCAAAAGGGTCGTGGTAAACAACCTCTCTGACAGAGGTCACCACTTCTATTAAACTGGTATATATACACCTAAATAAGGACTCACAATATAAGACATGTGAACTAGATATATAAACAGAAACGTAGTCATGGGATGAGAGAACTAATGACATCGAAACATTACAAAACTTTAGTCGTTTACACCCCGGAGACCCGAAAAACAATAAAGAGTTCTAACAAACCGATAAGACCCAGAAATCTCTAAGGTATATTCGAAATTCAAACCAGACAAAGATATCTTTAATGGCGATCCTAAAACTTTCAACATCTAGTGAAACTCATCATACCGGTAAAATTGATGATTCAGTAGATTAGGTACTTGTTTCCCACAAAAAGGTAAAGAAACACAGAAAATTAAAGTCGCAAAACATCAGGAACCACGTGTGTCTAGAAAACGGAGAAACCAATTTAAATAAGGACTCGTAACATAATAAAAACTACAACAACACTCACCTTAAAGAAACAGAGGAGAAGTCTACAGGAGACGACCACACACATTCACGTATACTCGGGACACAGTACAACGACAACGCAGTGGTCAACACAGACTGAGGTACCTGACGTCGTACGGTCGGAGAAGAGAAACAGGAGGTTCTCAAACGAGTTTATGTTGAAATAACTTATGTAAAAATAAACAAGATTACCAAAAAAAAAAAAAAAACCACTTTAGAAATACCAAAAGATATATGTTCTAATACAGTAAACACTTGTCTCTTTTTCAAAAAAATAAACCTACGGAAAATAAAGAAAAAGAACGGTCTAATGAAAACAATATACAAGTCATAACACAAATTAGTCACTCTCACCTGTAGGAATGGAACAATGACTAGAGTCTCCTTTTCGAAAGTAAAAAAAGTGACAACTCATACTACAATCGACACCCGGAAAATTTTATACTGGAGACAACTCTATTAAAGGAAGTCAAAGACAACAACTCATAAAAAGTAATTTCTCTCAACCTAAAACAAATCACCAAAAAGACGTGGTCAACTCTACTAATACACTATAAACAGGAAATGGTATTTCCACCACATAGTGTAACTAATCAAAAGTACACAACTTGGTTGGAACGTAGGGTCCTTATTTAGGATATATATCAATCTTACATACTAGGAAAATTACACGACAACTTAAATCAAAAGATCATAAAACAACTACTAAAAACGGAGACATAAATAGTCCCTATAATAACTTAAAACTCTACTTAATCTTGTCATATAGGGTCAGACGAAAAATATTATTATAAACAATAATCTCATACAAATACAGTCAATAGGGAAAATAAAGTCAGGAGACAATACACTCATCTACACACACACATATATATGTGAGGTTAAAAGAATATATCTACGACTTGGGTATGAACGTGTAGTAGTGTATTCAATAATATTAATCATGATAGTCACTATTATGAACATATCATGTATGACAAAGTCCGTGAGATTATACACAAAATGTATATAAGTAAATTAGGAGTGTTGTTGGGAAAACGTCATCTATGACAAGTCAAGTCAAGTCAAGTCAGCGAGTCAGCACAGGCTGAGAAACGCTGGGGTACTTAGCGTCGTGCGGTCCGGAGGGACAAGTAGTGGTTGAGGACCTCAAGTGGGTCTAAGTGCATGTGACTCAGTCACTACGGTAGGTCGGTAGAGTAGACAGCAGGGGAAGAGGAAGACGGAAATTAGAAAGGGTCGTAGTCTCAGAAAAGGTTACTCAGTCGAGAAGTGTACTCCACCGGTTTCATGACCTCAAAGTCGAAATCGTAGTAAGGAAGGTTTCTTTAGGGTCCTGACTAGAGGAAATCCTACCTGACCAACCTAGAGGAACGTCAGGTTCCCTGAGAGTTCTCAGAAGAGGTTGTGGTGTGAAGTTTTATTAGTTAAGAAGCCGCGAGTCGGAAGAAGTGTCAGGTTGAGAGTGTAGGTATGTACTGGTGACCTTTTTGGTGTCGGAACTGACCTATGACAATACTTACGATAAAATATCTACTCTTTTATAAATCATTGTTCATCATCATCTTGAATGATAAATAGACCTCAAATTAGGTATGGTACACCAACGATAGAGAGGAAACATTGATAATCTACATAACGGTGAACGTCAATTGATCTTCCCCCAGACAAATTATATATAGATATAAAACGATAATTAGTTTTTCTAAAATAACCTCATATCGACTGAATGTCGTAACACCATCAAAGTCCACATCTCGTTTCACTTAGTCAATGCGTATATGTATAAGGTGAGAAAAAATCTAAGAAGAGGGTACATCCGGTAATGTCTCACAACTCATCTGAAGGGCCACGACGCGTCATCCGAGAATAGGCGATAAACGAAATACACATCGTCACACATACAAAATATACACCATCAGGGTTAGAGGTCCCAGACAAATGAAATTGTAACTGAAGACGATAAAACAATGACCACCTTGGTCTATTGGAAATATAATAGGTTTTATAAGAATGAACTTTAGTTACGAAAAATTTTTATTCACGAAGTCCAAACTCCGTACATAATATTTTTCAGACAATAGAAGGGCCCGAATACCGACGCGAAACCCATAAACTCCAACGACTTTGCTCCCTAGATTGTTGATCGTCCGTACATTCAATATATTCATAACTCTCTTTTTGTCATTCCTTATCTCCAAATTTTTTAACTACAACTCAGACGAGACACACCAACACGGAGTGTTCCGGACTAGTTCAGTAACGTATTTGACGAAATCAAATGATTATGACGTAATGACATACGATTATATATTCTTATGACTACACAAGCATATATGTCATGTTCACTCTGAAAGACGAAATACAATCAAAGTGTCATCTAAGGAAAAGTGTAATTCCAAAAGATTGTTTTAATCATACACTTAATCAAATTTGAGATAGAAAACTTTTTGGTCAAGAAGACCCCAAATGTGTCAACAAAAACAGTATCGTACCAATAAAACTTCCTTTATAAATATATTTTACTATTGAAACATACTACGAGTTAATGTTATTACAATGAAGTAACTCCGGTCATTCCCTTCTACCAATTAAAAAATACATCTAAAAAACCGGTCGGAACTTCATACAAAGAAAAAAACATGAGGAAACCAAAAATATACATTATGACTTTTATGTTTCTAGTAATTAATATGAGAATGTTTGTTTTTTAGAGATTACTCTAATAAACTTCAAATTTCCTGTATCAAATTGTAGTAAAACATTTACTACCTCTTTTACAATAGTCAGACAAATTAGTCAAAGTAAAACTTTTACTTCTAAACAAGGAAAATTATGTCTAAATTAAGACACCTAAACTAATACGTCCGAGTATCAATAAATATGAGTCAAAAATTTAAGTTTCATAATTTCGACTTTCCAGAAAAAGTATTTCAAATATCATATAACTAAACCGTCATTTGATTGAACATCACCCCACCCCACTAAATGTAGAAATAGGATGGGTCATACGTAAAAATATGTAAAACGTACATAAAATCATACATCATGACTTAATCTAAGGTGACATTATACATTATAAACCATATATATGGTATAAATGGAAATATATTTTGGACTTTTGAACTTATTACTGTGAGTAGACCTTTGAGTGGTCAAGTGGATTTACTTATTCCTAAAAATAGGGAAGAACATTCGACGGACTAAAAGTAACAACCTTCTTACACCCCGTACTTAGTCATCATACTCCTTATTTCTTATCCAACCTAATTGACATAACTAATCATTCAATTATATTCGGTTTGTTCTCCAAATTTAAAGAAAAGAGCCTACCATTAGTCAACGGGTCTTGTGACTAACAACTAAAACACAGTTTTATCCTGTCACCGAGGTATGGACGGTAACCGCACCATCCTCGTATTACCATTATATTTAGTCTATAACACATAGAACCGAAAGGTCAACCACGATTACTATTTCTTAGGTCAAATATATTTAATAAGAAACACTAAAAATCAAAATTTTACACTATTAGAATATTCCTACGTCTCATTCTACCTTTATCAACTATAAAAAGAGAAAGGAGATCAGAGGATGTTTTCGGCATATATTACGATCTGTAACCTTAGTAGGTCTGAGTCTTCTTGATGGACGCGGTGGTCATCGTTTTGGAGTCTCACAGTGTCATTCACTTGACATGAAAAATTAAAGTACAAACATACTTCTTATAATTCATCAAAGATAGAAGTAAGTATTAAACTTTCAGAGATCGAAAAGACAAATTATCAAATAAAAGTTGAAGTGGTTTTAAATCACTAAAATCAAATTAAGTGACCTTTTCATTACTAACACCCGTCCTGTTGTCTTTAAGACCACAATGATCCGATACTTACTTTCGGAATTTTTATGACCTGTTAAGAACTAGGTGTAAAATACCTAAAAAAATTTACTGACTCTCGATATAGTCATATAGAATGTGACTAGAATTTCACCGAAACTCACTAATTAAACAAAAAATCTCGTCTTGAAAAGAGAACGTAATATCATTATGGAAAGTCAAGTTTTGTGTAAACTTTTTCTAAAAATCGATTAATAAACGAGGTCTTATTGACCATCCTAGTATGTAATTATTGAATGTCTAATTATCACTGTGGAGTCAGTATACCTCGATAGTTTCTTGTCTAAGAAACATCTGTCATTTTTTATCCTTATCTCTAGTAGGATTTTGCATGTCAAGAGACAGAAGAACTATATAATGAATTCGAGGAAAATGATCATAATTTGGTAATAACACGTATAATCCATAATAACACGTACGAGAATACCGACCAAAAAAAGATGGTACTTGATACCTGAGGACATGAAATTTTCAACAAAACAGACAGACAGCAGTAAAAGGAGAAGGACAGACAGGACGCAAGAAACAGTCACGACAAATACATACAGTAAAACCAAGAAATAAGGAAGATTACTAAGACCTCTACCTATTGATTAACCTACTTTACAATCCAACTTTTCTGGTCTTATTCAAGGACTCACCAAGAAAACACTCATTTTGTGTATATTCAGAATGGAATATCACGTACCTTAAAAACTTCATAGGGAATACTGGAGTCTCCGGAGGGGGATGGAAACTCCCCCTCTTAACCCCAAAATAATGAGTTCGATTTAAATGGTTCATCTACTCTACAATGATAAAAATATATAAATAAATCTTGTTGATTAAATTATGGAAATAATTATCCACTCCGACAGAAGTTTCCTCGTTTTAGTTTTTCTACTACCTCAAAAATTCCGAGGACGTGGTGGTGGGTTTCACTATTTTTGACACTGTTATGGATGAGTCGGGATGGTTCTATATCAATGACGTGACTTTACGTCTTTTCTTCTGTTTCTTCATTCGTAGGTATATGTCAAAAAGACGTACACCTATCTTAAAAGATACATTAAATCGGAAAATTACAGAACTCGTGAATAGTCATTTGACTATGACTCAAAACTTGGTGCTTGAATGGAGCAGGATGATGATGGTTACAAAAATTTTGTGAACAACCAACGGTACATTATTTGAATGAAATGTGTGAAAATTTATTTCGTCTCGTTCAAGTGTCTAATTTATACGATGAAGTATCAATGTTTTCTCCACCGGAATACAAAAGAGCCGTCGACATATGACAACAAGTCGTGCACTTCGTGAAGTTACTACACCACCTTAAACCACTTTTGGTTCTCAAGTGACTACTGTAACTCATGAACGATTCACCGAATTTCTCGTGTGTCGGAGATTTGTGTGCAACGGAATCCATTCTAGAATAAAAATATAAACTTTTAACATACGTACGAGGAAGAGTAATTTTAGAAAATCGAGTCACCTCGGTTTGTAAACGTTAAAAACAATAGTATCCACATCCAATATCGGTCACTACAATTTTACACTAACTAAAGAAAATTCCCTGAACTAGGATGCACCTGATTTCTTTCAACCTACCATATCGTAAAATCGTATCGTATCCCCCCGAAGTCAAAGGTCTACAAATTGTCACAATACGGTTTCTTAGAAAAGAAAAAATCGTGGTCTAAAATATGTTCGTTCACTATTTACTAAATTCGTACAAAACTAAACCTAGTAGAAACCGTATGATATTACCAAACTTATAGAACCAAACTAACTTAATAAGTCAGTAAACCTTATACAGGTCAATATATAAATATGAAAACTACCTAGTCTTTGTACCTTCTATGGACTCTACAAAAACGAAAATTACCATCGTCATTATATTTCCTATGTGACTTCTGTTAGTACATAATAAACACAAAAAAATTATATCGCATGGATTAGTGTATGACACGTAGTCATTCATAAATTACTTAAACCAAACGGGTACAGAAAAATATAACACTAGACGTACCCGTTACGAAACTGTGTGTATTTGGGGGTTGGGGGCTCGTGAGACAACAAATAAATCCATAATCGTTTAATTTTTTTCTTTTGCGTGATCGATAAAAGTCAGGGGAACTGGATCAGACAAAAGAAGATCACAATAATCGAACCGATGATTTACACGGTACGGGTCAAAAGCTTACGTGGACGCTCGTGTACCTTACCATCGTTACCAGAAATTTTGGAACCTACTAAGGGTCGTAGTAGTCCATAAAATTCAAAGACCCCAACTCTTCGTAATAAAATCTTAAGATCAAATATAAATGATTTAAACAAAAACAACAAATCATCGATTCAACACAGGGTTGAGAAAAACGTTGGGGTTCCTGACATCGAACGGTCGGAAGACAGGTATCCTAAAGGTCCGTTTTTATTGACCTAACGGTAAAGGAAGAGGTCCGCTAGGAAGGGTGAGCCCCTAACTTGGACATAGTGAACGTAACCGTCCGTCTAAGAAGTGGAGGTAGTCACTTCGGGGTATAAACGATTTATAAATCTTTTTGAATTACGGTCCTAAAAAACGAATTATTTAGTAAAGTCTGATAAACGAGTCGTAAAAAAGGAGAAACAGTCAAATATGACAATTGGTAACAGACTGTACTGTATGCATGGTATGACTTATGAATCAAGACATTCGTAACTAATGGAACTTAGTCTTTCATGACCCCACGACCAAAGCCGTCGTGTATATGATTTTAACCTTGTTATGTCTCTTCTAATCGTACCGGGGACACGTTCCTACTGCGCGTTTAAACACTTCGCAAGGTATAAAAATTATGTAAAATTTTTTTTCTTTCATGACCCCGCTCCCCCTGTTGAAAATGGAGACACTATAATTATTGTACTTATTTTTGAAACCTATAATTTTAAAATTTATAAAACGAACCTACAACTTAGGGTAACACTTTTCCTTAGTGTAGGAGTAAAAGTAATACTGAACTGTGAAAGAGAATTTTTTATCTCGTATAAATGGATATTTTCAATCCAAATTGTCAAAGTTTCAATCTTTTTTTTAGTAATGATTAGTAGTCACCACCATTAAACTATCTCGTATAAATGTATATTTTCAATCCAAATTGTCAAAGTTTCAATCTTTTTTTTAGTAATGATTAGTAGTCACCACCATTAAACTTTAGCGAAATAATATAAAAACAAGTCCTTTTAATATAAGCTTCATATCTAATCCACTGTCTTAGATTATGAGTCAGAAGACTTTGACTTTCGTTATGTGAATCCGGGTTTACTTCTATTCAGTCAATGGTTCAAAATCGTCCAAGTTTTGTTACTCCCTCTTCTCTTTATTCTTAATTCACGAAAGAATGCTTCAATACTCTCCTGGTTTCGTAATTATATATAAGAATCGCCGTCACCTAGAGGTTTCGGAATAAAGGTTTGTATAAAACGAGACATTCGTCAATCAATCTTTGGGTCAAACTTAAAACCTCTAAATTTCAAATTTATAATCTATCAATTAACACAAAGACACGTAACTTTAAGCACATTCTAGTTCATGTGAAGTTAATCTTATCTATGCATCTTTTTTATAAATTCATGTCTTATAGGGTTTACAACCCTTATAAGATTGTATCTGGAGAAACAAGACAATTACGAATAGATATAGTGGAAGTCATGTACATCTAAAACATTCGACTTACACGATTGGTGGACTAGACTTACTAAAACTCTCGTGTACTATAATTACTAAAAAATTTTTTTGAACCAAGTTGGTCTGGACTATCCAAATAAAATTTGTATACTCAGATTACAAAGAAACTCGTAGGACTCAAATACATAACTGTGTTTGGGTCGACACAAATAAAAATTTTTGTGTAAATGTAACAACTAAAATTTACTTTTAAACTGAAGTGATATACTATTTCTTGTTTCTCACTTCATATAATATTTCATCCTAATATATCGACTTTTTTTACAGAACATTTGAGAAGTAAATCGTGTCTTTCCGGTCTTTTTTATATTAAGGTGAATTTGTGAAGACTCTGTAAGGATATCCCTTACAGACATCTTTCCTTTTAAAATTCGACACCACGAAATACATAAATAACGTACATAAGTAAAGGGATCTTATAAAATTCTCCCTCTAAAAGTGACTTATTTTGTAAAAGTTCCAAAGATTTACATTTGTTTACAGTTTTATCAGAAAACAACGGGTTTTAACAGTGATTAGCGAATGTAATTGAAAAGAAGGGGAAAAACCCAGACAACTTCTTAGACAGGGAAACATGTCGACGGGAGTACATGTATGACTCATCTCTAGCAAATTTGTACCTAGAACTATCTCGCTCGGATCTAGACTACTAAGCTGAAGATCTTGACCTTGTTCTACGAAGAAGTCGATTCGACGACTTACTCTTTCTGTACTTGTTTTAGTTTCTTTTTTAAGCTTCCGAGACACTTTGACATGTGTTATTCGTGGAACTAGATCTTTTATATTGCCACTCAAGGAAGGAAACCAACATTTTACTTTTACAGTCAATAAAAATTTACATCCTTGATGTAAATCCGATAATCTTTGAACTTAAGAATTATGATATACCCAAAATCCTTATTTCTAAATTTCCTAGAAATCTTTCTCGGTATAAGTTACTCGTAAGTAAATAAAGTCTCATAGAGTCCTACAGGCTAATTGACGACGTTCCCTGGTTCTGAGTTTTCCTCCCAAGGGTCCGCACCTGGGGAGGCTTCTCGTCACAGGGAGTGTGAGTACCGGTACCGACACGAACACGAGTCATGTCGAGGGGTTCAACTGCTACTAATACAACGAAAACCAACTAAAATCAAAATGAAAGGAGACCGAAAAAATTTTTGAACATCTTAGTTCTTATAGGGGTTTCTAATCATCCGGTCACCTTCTATTGACCGGAACAGTAAAACTTTTTTATTCTAATAAATAAATAAATATGAACTGAAAGTCTGTTAAGGTTGTAATATATTAATAACCAAAAAGATGACAGGTGATTTGGTTTCTGACGTCACAAACGAAAGTCTTTGATGTCTTACGAAACACGATCGGTATATTACTGAATCCTAATAACGAGAAGAATCAATTCCATCTCATCCCTTATGTAAGCCCATCTCACCCTCAACTCCCCCTTTCGTTCAATTGTAATTTTCTATCCTATGTTTTAACTATACATAAATCATGAAAGAGAATAATTCTAATCTTTTATCGATAATACGAGTTTCACACCTATTTGTTAGGAAGATGGAGTGGTTTGATAAACATAGGATTAAAATTTTATGTAAGTATGAAAATTGTAAAAATCCTGTATATGACAAAAGATTACGATATTTCCTTATTCAAACTCGGATATTAAAAATAAACGATGTATTAACTTATTTATGTCGAAAATTTTTAATAACAATGATAGTAGTAGTATTAAAAAGAGAGGGTTGTAAATCCAAGAAGGGTCCGTATACGAGAATTTATTTCTACTATTTGAACGAACAACTTAAAAAAGGGTAGTAAATAACTTAAATGATCCTACCATTTATCGTCATATTATTGACACGACATAATTTCATCAATTGAGTGCACTAATTTTACTCTTGTGTGTCAACGACGATAATCCTACACCGCACGGGGGGATCGAAGTCGATGAGAACCCACAACACAAGCAGAATTTAACATTGTCATCTGCAACGAAACATGTCACTGACAGAGGATGTGTAACAAAATAAGTAATGAGTTGGACAAGGGAACTTTATACAACGATAAGGACTACATGGTACCTTTCTATAAAAATTTATAATTATAATATTATAATTTTATATTAAGTTTATTGTCTCGAGTGTTAACGGCTTATCATGAGACTAATCACTAAACCAACACAAAATTGAGAAACTCTTGATAAGGTCAAAGTTTATTTTACAAACTTAACATCCGACAAAGTTTTATGATCGTATAATATATGACTTATATCGGATTTTATGCTTTGTTAGGAAAAATACAGATACCTTTGTTTGGTATTTCAACGAAAAAAAAAACGTAGTCTAGAATGTCTACAAACAACATAATTGTAGTTTAATGATACAGGAAAAGAAGGATTCGTTTCTTTCGGAGTAATCAGAAGTAAAAGTGACGACACTGAGTACTCGATTGGGACGGGCTTGACTAGAATAATGTAATGAGAAAGTTCCTGAATCCTACTCTTAACTCGTTTTAATATACAAAAGTACCACAACTTAAGATCTAGATATAAACAGTGGAACCTGTAGTTGGAACAAGAAAAATTTCATGTCTTATTTTAGACATTCCATATTTTATTTTAGAGAAGATTTAGTCATTATAATTCTAAAAACGACTACTCTAGACAAAAAACGTAAAGATTTATAAATTAAATATAAGTCAAGTTTTACCCGGTCGTTCTGTATGACATTTGAACGTAGAAAGTTTCGTCACTCGAAGCCCTTCTATTGGTCCAGAAAAGTGGACAATGTAATTTCGTAAAGAAAACAAAATAATTTCAAGGAAATAACAATGTCCTTGGTTCAACGGGAAAATTTTCTTTAACTTAATTTTTCATTTTAATTATTAACTTCCGTTTACTTCCCTACCTTTTTTGGATTGGACCAAATATTTATACCGAGACTCACAAGAAACGAAGGAGGTCATCATCAGGATTTAGTAACAAATATATATTAAAACAGTATCTCCGGTTTCATAGGTTCGACGATTGGGACATCATATTTCAAACTTTAACCACTTATACTTTGGGATTTTTTTTTTTTTTTTTCATTAAAACAAGTCTTATCTATTCTTTTATATATCTTGTCATTCTTTTTCTGTTCGATGAAATGTACTTATATTTCTCTTCTTATAAACTGTCCCCTGAATCTCATTTTCTTAATGTCCATTGACTATTTATACACTTTTATGCGAGTAAACGATATCAATCTTTTGTATTTCGTTTCGTTATTCTATGGTCAAAAATGGTTGTCTGTCTTTAAAACTGTGTGGGTGTGGAACAAAGACCTCGTAAAGAACAATGTTGGAAACACCATTTAATTAGATCACATAACTAGACGTCAATTTATATGGAAAACTAAGCGGGAACTCGGACATACTACCATGGTCATATATAAAATAGCTTGACCGTTCACTATATCTGATGAAATTTATTACCTAAAAGAGACTTTTGTTCGGTTACCTATTTTTGTAAAGAAATCGAATTCTGACAAGACTATGGTCAAAATTTGATCAAAATGAAAATTTTTCGTAAATGACATAATTTTTTTATGACACCCGACCACCGTACGTTAAAGGAAAAAATTTTTTCGTTAGAGATCTTAAGAACGGAGTCTTAATGATGAGTCTCAGTTTTAAGTAATTACCACGAAGACTAAAAGTCTGACCCGTAAATCGATACCTCTGAAACGACAGGGAATGAAGATTTGCTCGTCCCCTGACCAAATTTCTTCTTGACGCCGAAAACCCACCAGACCTAGTGTAACATCTATTTCCATACTATATAATGTGTATGTTGTAAAAATTTAAATTTTGGACTTATGAGACAAGTATATAAAGTTTCTTATTAACGTAGTCAAACTTTTCTAGAGAAGGAAAATCATCGTAGAAGTTTTAGAAAATTGAAAATTTCTTTTCCGGTAATCGTCAAACTATAACCTTTCAATTAGTAATATTTAATCTCAGAGTATGTAAAGTCGTAGAGTGACATATTTTGAATCTTATTCACAAGTCTCTCCAAGGTTGTGTAATTATCGTACATATGTCTACTGAAAATCACAATCATTTCCCCCATTCGTAACTTCACTACTCTGTACAATTAGATACAGGTAAAGGAGAGAGGATCACTTTCTTACACACCTAGTAAATTCATCTCTACTCCTACTTCTCTTTGATCATCGGAGTAATACCCCTCGTCTCTCTACAAATGCTCAAAATCTTTCACATTCATACCTGTCGATAAATTTCTTTTACTAGATTAGAATTTACACGAGAGACACACTCTGACAGTATTAAAATATATAGAGATCTCAAAGTGAAAACAAGTAGATTTAACTCTAACATTACGTCAGTCAAACAAAAAACTGAAAATACTTACTGAATCAAGTCACATCTTTGTAGGTACCCTTTTATTAGGTCACACTTACTTTTCAAGAACCGTGTCTACTTTAAGTGTAACAAGGGAAAAAGAAGACCTCACAGTTCATGCAATTTATTTGTAGATTAAAAAAGTTTTCAGATTTACTTAGATGAATTCTTTTTTTATAATCAAATAATTCAATCACTATCGTGAAAAGACTGTAAATTTCACGAACCATCAAGTAATGTTACTTACACATCATGTCTTATATAATTACCACTCGTTCGTCAATATTGTCACCACAAAAATAAAACATTATTTCGTCATCGAGACAATAAAATTTAAATCTTGTACACCCAACAAAGAGGGAAATCTGTTGTTCCCGATTAAAAAGGAGTAGAAATACAGAAATTCTCGCGAAACACAACACACACTTACTTACTTACAATACATAACGGTGTTTTAAAGTTTTAAAAGGGAAAATCCATTGTCACGTATTAGGTCTCTTAGTTTCGATGAACTAACGGATATTTCTAAGTGTTGAGTAACAAAGTAGTCGATTCATTCAAAAAGACTTTACAGTACGACAAATAAATTTTGTAAACCTAACTGAGATTTCCTTCACGGTAACAAAGGAAAGAGGTATTCCATGAAGACAGACAGGTCAAAACACTCGTTCTTCGTCACGTCATTCCATGTTTTCAATCCTCATGTCTAAGACTTCGGTCTTACTGAACTCAAACCTAGAATTGAAGTCTTGTAGTCGGGATATTATCGAGACTTAAATGTCCAAGAATGTCTTCCCCCCATTATTAACATAGATGGATGGGCTCCAACAACGTCATTTTCTTAATCATACATACAATTATATAAAATTCAATATATACTATGTATAAAATTTATTATAAAATTAAGATTTTTTCTAAAATTTTATAGTAAACATATAATATATATTATATCTAATACATGTTATATATCTTCCTCAATTATATGTATACATTTCGGATTTTGTTACGAACCGTATATCATCATTCGTAATCAGGAATAAAAATAACATTTACTTAAAATGATCGACGAAAGACGACAAATAAATATGGATAAAAGGGTCTAGATATACATCGAAGGAAGTAAAGTGTGTGAGACGGGTCGCAAGAACTGTGACGCGATTACTATAGTGGAGTCACACATATTTCAAAGGTTCATACAGAGGTCAGAACCAAGATCGAATAATTGTCGTCGAAGAATGATTATTCAGACAAATCAACAACTATAGAGACGGGACCATGAGACCGGAGATCGGACAGGTTGCAATGTGGTGTCACCCAATTGGAAGGAGTCTAAAAACAAAACATTTTTATTAGGGTTTGAGGTTTAGACACACTAAAGAACAGAAACCTACAGACAGGTCTCAGGAATCATAGTTTCCGGGTGATGTCGGACTGAGTTCAAATAGACACAAAATTGAAGAACAAAACCTCTTAAAGTTTGTCTCTATTCTCATCTGTTATTATACTATTCGGGGTCACATGTACGTCGAACTTACACTAGTAGTTTGTAACCGGTCAGTACAATGGTACATATATATTGGAATAGGTAAGACGGGAGATGTAATAAAACCTCGTCTAATGTCTAAAGTATATCAAAGTAGGTATTTATGAACTCTTTTCTCCTGAGAAATTTTTTATATAATTTTATTTTACTTTACTTTTTTTCATTAATAACTCCTTTTTTTATTTTTTATATTGGTTTTATCGTAAAAGTAGAGAATTTTTAATCGTTAACGAAGTATAATATTCAGGTCAATCATAAGTCAAAAAGGGTATTAGGGTTTAAAGATTATCAGAGATGAAGGGTTATAAGAACAAAATCAGACATCCGAAAGGGAGGTAGGACATAAACACTTAAGAAACAGTATGAATTATGGAAATTCCATACACAAGATCAACAAGACAATGATACAAAATGAAAGAGTGGTTTCTCATAAACACGTTCAATTTAAACATAGAATAAAAATTTTACAGAGGATAAACGAATTACTGAGGACTGTTTACGGAAGATTTTGTAATCCTTGGAAAACACTAATCCTTGAACACAGTCATCTGTAATCTTAACCTACAAACACTTTCTGGTGAGGAGTCTGAAAGACTTCGAAAGTCATCTTACGACTATTTACGTTCCTACCATATAACTCATTAATTTGTTATGTGGGAATGACAGAGAAGAGTGGAGGGTTGTCTAAATCAAGTCACGATGAATCCGTCAATTGTCATTGTCGTACCATTAGGACCGCTTGTAGGGGTTTGTAGACTTGTGTAATAAAATCCAATCTGTGCTTATGGAAGGATTAATCTCTCAAAAAAATTCTTCGTAGATCTCCCCTTAATCTGTATCATCAAAATTCCTAAAACGTACCATATGTATTTCTTAGTTGAGTGTTAAACACATAAAGTAGTAATAGAGTATCTATAATTCAATTACCTGAGCCACTAAATTTCTCTCAGAGTCTTTATGATCTTGGTGAATTTCTAATGTAAAGAAACAATGAAACCCATCATAGAACACTTAGGAATCTACATCGATTATGGGAACGTACTGACGGTCTTCTGTTTGTACAGTCAATTTACTGGAGTACAAAAATTTTTACAAGATTACAAATACTTCATAAATCATAGACAAATATATTTCAATAATACATTATCATTATATTTATTATAGGAGATGGACGACTCTCAAGTGTAAGATTTCCTGTTTGTAGATTTACTTTAAGTTTTCACAGGTCACGACCGAAAATTACCAAAATGGAACCCACTCCACCCCATCATCCAAACAATACAACCTCTCTAACCTTTTTAACCCCTGTCGACAACCATCATATTTGAAAACGTAGCTCAAATATTAAAAGTGAAACGAATCTTTTTAAATATAATTGTTCAAAAGGGTTTTATTTTAAATCGTGGATTACACTATAGTCTGTACAAACTATGTACTAATTTATCAAGTGTATTGTAGACTCATCTTTTTCTAATTAAACTGTCGGAAATACTGTCTAAATTTCGTAATTCCAGGTTCAGTCATCTTCAAGAATTATATTGATAAAAACAACTCGCATTATCAGACATAAAACAGAAGAGAATTCTCGTAATGTTGTAACACTTCTCGACTAATTCGTCATATTGGCACGACTCTTGTCATATACGAATGGACTGTCATTCGGAGACGGAGTCGTCTTACATTGATTGGTGCACCCGTTTCGTCACCTTCTGACGTACTCTCGGTAGTAGCCCCACGACGAGTTGAATTGGTTACTGTTACCATTCAGTGCGAAGACGTATATAGGAGTAATTATCTGACATGTCATAGTGTACGTTTTTATTCAGTTAGGGGAACAAAGAAGAGAGTCACATCACCAAAAATTTAACGACAGTACATTGAGTGAATAAGTACATATCTAAATTGACGAAAATTCTCGACTATAAAAATCTTGGACGGAACACCGAACCGAATCTTTATAATGTCAGTTGTTATATAAAATTAATTTTTTACTGATAAGAAAAAATTCGATACACAAAAATTGAAAATTATAAGCACAATTATCAACCAGTGTTAAAGTGTGAAACGGGTAAGGGGTGAAGTCTTACCCCGTCGTGGTTTTGTCCTCTCGTCCTACCGAACTAACCGTGTCGGTACTTGACGCACGAAGTCCAAGGTTTCATGGATGGAGTCCTCGTCTCTAAGCTATAAGCTCACGACCACTCAGATTCACCGAACAACGTATGCACGTATGAACTAGATCATTCTACTACGTTTGCTGCAGAAACTAACCCTTCCACTAGTAAAATATATGACCCAAATTGGCACATCTACCATCTCGTGACCGAACGAAAGACCGACGGTACTTCCCAATGCGTATAACACAAGTAAACGAAAATTAGGAGTGGACACCATTGTACGTACAAAAGTAAAAACATCCCAAATCCAGATGACTATTTAGATCACCTTATATCACGAGCTTTAGCCGTGACAGAACAGTTGTACCTTTGTAGTACAAGAAAACTAAGAAGGAAGACATCGCCTCTTCCTCTACTATCAAATTCCTATCGACCTGTTCAAGTACGTCAAGTCCGAAATCACGTCCATTCGTTGTCAAATTGGTATTGGGAAACAAGCAACGTAGACAGGTTCAAGAACTAGTGAACGTAGAAGACAGAGGGAAGTCGGAGGAGAGAGGGAGACTATAAAAATGGTCAAGTCACTCTCCAATCTTACACATGGTAATGAAGTAAATGAGACGACAAAAGTCGATACTGTCAGTGAGTAATCTGTGACAATCGTTTTTCGTCTTTGTTCCGGGTAAACAAATACTTAGTTTCTATCTAATAATTGTTGTTTAATCCTTAATTGAAGATTGGAATCAGGAGATCGTAAATGACCAGACTAGACACGGGTCCTGACACACGTAGACTTATGACCCTGTATGAAAAGTTTCATACATATAGAAACCTCATTAAAGGATTGAACAATCTTATACATGATTATACAATTTTGACTACAGGGGTTGAGTGGGGTGGGGTTTGTGAGGGAAAGGAGAACAAATATGAAGGAGGGTTTTGATATACACTCAAAAACCCCAAAAAAAACTGTTACGACCGTAATGTCAAAAAAAAAAAAAAAAAAAATTAAAATAAATAAAAAAATAAAAAATTTAAAATTTTAGAAATTAAGAATGTACGCAAGGGTTTGTACTTGGGGGGAGGGTGGAGGGAGGGGTATTGTAGAGAGACCCAGTAGGGGTACGTGGTCGAGGTTCGTACGACATAGGACGTAGTCTATATCTGACCGCTAAGTTAAACCGTAATGTCAAAAATAGAAAAACGTTCGATGAAAATAGTAAAGGAATTCACTGTCATTATTACTTGGTAGGAAAAGTAAAAAAAGACTTTAAAATCAATTGGACATTAGGAAAACCAGAAAAACTTTGATCTTCACGAACACTTGACACAAAAGTCCTTTATTAGACGTTGATCTACGGACAGTAAGAGAAAAGTTTGTAAAACTAGAGTCCTGAATAAATATAAGAATTGTTAATGACCCCTGAGGTTTCTCGAAACAAATACACACAAAATAGACAACTATAAATGATTTAATCTTCAGTTTGATTTTTTTGATATTTTATGTAAATGAAAGAATTCCCATAATCTCAAATGTAAGAAGACATATAAAGTCGTTCAAAAACTCTAGATGAACCGTAAATCAAAAGACTATCGACAGTAGTCATTAAATCCCAAAGAGGTCTAGTGTAGTCGTTTATATACTTTACGAAAGACATATAAGTTGAAACACGGTCGTGTCCCTTTATTCATTAACTTCCGTTCTCAAAAATCATACAAAGGAAAAATCTGAAAAAACCACATATGAAGGTAACTGTTAACATGAACCTAAAAAAATTAACTTTACAACAACTAGATGTCACAATTAAAGACGACGTGTCGTTTCACTGAGTCGATATGTATACGTAAGAAGAAGTATAAGAAAAGGGAATACCGAATAGGGTAGTGTCACTTAAATCAAGGGATACGACACCTCATCCTGGAACATAGGTAGGTAAGACATACATTATCAAACGTAGACAATTGGGGTTTGAGGATCAGGAAGGGAGAGGGTAGGGGGAAGGACATCCGTTGTTCAGACATATAGTCACAGTAGAAACGTGTCCCTGGTACGATTATAAGAGACAATATACACAACGACTTCGTTCGTGATATGAAACTAACAATTATATCGTCAACTCTAAATCAAGACGGAAAGAGACTCTTGAACAAAAGATGAAAGAAACCAAAAATAAAGAAATTTAAAGAAAATTTCTTCGGTAAACAAAGGGGGTTTATAACACTTTGAAATAGGTCACAGGAGAGAAGGAAGGTCAATTAAATAGGTCCGACGAACCTAAATTTCTTAAAAATTGACAAAATTAAAATTGAAAATTAAACATTAAAAACGAACTTGAAGGACGGGCAATAATAGGTTTAATTTCCTTTCACAACTCTAAAAGTAAGAATTTTTATCTTACGTATGTAGTAGCCATCTATTAAATGAATCAACTTAGGGTCGTCGTAAATATCAAAACAAAACAGAAGTTAACCTACATCTCGATCCCCAAAATGACTATACATCGGAAAAATGGTCTGTCATACGAAGAATCCCAATTACTACAAATTTTCGTTTACCTCGGAATATAAACCCATGTAACTACAACCATCCACTAGGGAAAAATTACTGGAAGTTTTTACAAATAGTCGACAAGGAACTCGCTCTTGCTCGTCGTGTCAACCGTCTTTCATTTTGTCTACTTAACTAGTTTCTACGCGGGTGGTGAGTCGTACTATTCTCACCTCTCACCGTTCTTTGTTCACCTCTTTATGTCACCCATAGTTGGCTCTTCTGACTACCACGTCTTCTCTTTTTGTTCTTCCTCCTCCTGCTACTTCTTGAGCTGGAGTTATTTCCATACAAAAGAAACTGACGAAATAAAAAATTTTCTACACACACACACAAAAAAGGGGGACATTTTGTAAAAAAATGAAGTACACACCAGTATTAGAACGACAAAATACCGGAGAGACCAACTCACGTGTGTCCGAAACGACAAACCATCGTCAGAAGTGGATCGCCACTCTTACCGTACACACATGACAACCTTCCAGACACAAAGGAGGGACCCGGAGAGAAATGACAGAATTCGTTGGTTCATTGTACTGAGGATTCCCACAAATGTCAAAACTATAAAACGGGTATAAAATTTAACCCAATAGAAAACAATAACTCATCTTAAAAATCTCGGAGCTAAGAATAGTTCATGGACCAAACGTCTATTTAAGATACTCAACAGAAGAACTTCCACTTCGAAATTTAAACTATTTCAGATTGAATGGATAAAAAATATAACAGAAAACACCAGGACCACCACACAGATTCTTTGGTAAAGGATTGGGTTCCCGTGTTTATAAATCAGGACACAAAAGAAGATTCCCAAAATACCAAAATCGAAAATATAATTCCAGGGAGATGGTAAACACCCAAAAAAAAAAAAATTAAACCAATTAAACACACCTATAATGTAGAAGGATCGTGGTAATAGGTCTCTTCCGCTACCGTGGGTTGAGGTCATGAGAAAGAACCTTTTGGGGTGCCCGCCTCCTCGGACCCATCCGACGTCAGGTACCCCAACGCTTCTCAGCCTGTGCTGACTCGCTGAAGTGAAAAGTGAAAAGTGAAAGTACGTAACCTCTTCCTTTACCTTTGGGTGAGGTCACAAGAACGGATCTCTTAGGGTCCCTACCCCCTCGGATCACCCGAGGGCAGATACCCCAGCGTGTCTCAGCCTGTACTGACTTCACTGAATCGTCGTCATCGTCGTCGTCGTGGTAATAGTTGCAAATCGTCAAAACTTCATTTCTACTGTGTCAACGACCAAAGGATCCACGAAAACAACAACATCAAAAACCAAATATATATATACGTGTACGTGATAATCAAAAGACAAAATTATGAAAGTCGGGAAGTTGTACGACCGTTTGTGTACCTCCTAACGTAACACCGGAGTATGTGGCGTGACGAAGAACCCACAGAGACGGTCCTCTCAGGTCATTCATTCTCAAGACACAACAAAATACAATAGGATTTTCTTAAAGTGACGTCGGTAAAGTGTAGTAATGAATTAATTGAACAATGAAATAAAAAGGGAGGACAATTTTTGAAAGTTTATAAACCACTTGAAATCTTCCATGTAAAGTTTCATTCTCATATAACCAAAGCTACTCTTTCAAGGTCTAACTATCTCCTTAGTTGAGTGTACAGAAACCAACTTCATTTTCGTGGTATACTCTGGACACGAGTCGACCGAATTCCACCTTTTCCAAGCGGAGTCACTATGGTTCCTGAGTATTAAAGATGGAAATTTGAGACGAGAGGAGACGCACAACAGAAAACGATCGAAAGAAGTACGTGGATACGACTGAGACACAGATCAATTTATCACGGGTCGTCTTCTTACACCGGACAAACAAAGAGAAACAAATTTCTCGCTACTAAAGAAAAGGAATCCTGAAAAGGTGTGGGTTGCGTCTTTCAGCTGAAGGAAATGGAACCGGTTCTAACCGAGCGTACGAAAACAAACTAGATGAGTAACCGGTCCTTTTACCCTAATGATACACTCTAAATCTAGTACTAAATTGATACTTTTTAGTACCGAGAGGGACCACCGAGTCTCCCATCTCACAGACGGACGTTACGTCCTCTGGGCCCAAGCTAGGGACCCAACCCTTCTAGGGGACCTCTTTCTTTACCGTTGGGTAAGGTCATAGGAACGGATCTCTTTGGGTACCTGTCGCCTCGGACCACCCGATGTCAGGTATCCCAGCGTTTCTCAACCTGTGCTGACTCGCTGAAGTGAAAGTGAAATGCTTTTCCTACACTTACACATGTGTCAACCCGACTTAGTCGTGTCTTCACCTGTAAAGAGTGACAAACTTGTCAGACGAAATTTTACCTCCTGTGCACCCTAAAAAAATTTAAATAAAAAAATTGTCTCTCCGGGTCATCTTCTCTCTTTAAAATTTTATTTTCTCTCCACCCAAAAAAGGGGATGTTCGTTCCCGCAAGTCCTACGTTCTTTCTTACCTCTGGACAACACATCACCCTACCGATCAAAGAGAAAAGAATTGATCTCGCGATCTTCTTTTCTTGCATTAGTACTACACTTCCCGAAGACAGACGGGTGGGTGTAAAGGAGTAAAAACGGTAGTCCAAAATGGGTAACAGTAAAAACAAGAAGGACACATGGAATAAACAGAATTCAGGTCACACAAAAAGACCTAGAAAGAACAAGTAAATAAGGTATAACATCTTTCCGAGACTCGACTCACGTATGACCGGGTGAAGCAACGACCGGGAACGACCGTGTCGACGAAAGTCCTAGTTCTGGTCTCAAGAATGGTACCACGATCTCCGGGGTGTTTAGAAATAAAGGAAAGAACCTGAGAGAAGTTCGAATCGGGAACAGGAATAAAGGAATTTTAAGTCTCTAAAATTCCCGTTTACCCTTCGTGTATGGTTCGTTTTTCCTCCTCCTTTCGTGTGGGGTGGGGGTGGGGGGTTTTTTCTCACCCATATGATAAATTTCTAAAAATGTATAAAACGTATGTGGGACCAAAGTCAACACAAGAATTCATTAGACTTTTAACTCAAAAAAAGTCTACACTTAATAAACAGAGAGTACAGAGTTCTCTCCAATCCAACATCTGTTATGACACTTAAATATCTCGGGTCCTACAGAAAGAATGGAACCCCCAGTAATACTAATTGGGACTTTTTCGATCGACTACGGTGTTTTACATTTTCTGTAACCAAACGGGTCACAAATTCACCTCCTTTCTACTCTTAGTCCACCAATACACGTCATTCCCGACAAGATTCCATTTCGCGTCGTACGGATCCTTCGGGTCCTCTGGAACCACAGTGAAAGGTACCGGGCCATCCGTAGACCACGCAAAATTACCAGTCAGAAGAGACACCGGAAAGACAAGAACGACGAGAGTTGAGAGGAAAGGACTTTAGGACGTATGGTGGTGGTATCGATTGAAGGAATTCTCGTGTAGACTAGTACAATTGGGAGGTTGGGCGGTCAGAAAGAACTGAGTGACAGTAAATCCTTTACTATCGAAACAAATGACGATATTCTGAGGTTTGAATTTACGAAGAGGTCATAAAATAAAATGACTTCGTATCAACTAGGTCACAATCTCAGACAGTGTGGGGAACCAACGCAAAGATTTAAAGACTTCATCCGGTACGGCGAAGTGTGGAAAAGAATGGAGGACATGTGATGGCAAATTTCATTTACGAGACTGAGAAGAAGGGTACGGAACCGATGAATGACACAACATGAGCATTAAACAACTATCTTTTCCTAAACTAAACCCAACAACTCTTCGAAAGTGAACTTTGGATCCTAGATTAAGAAATGACACTTACTCTCTCCGTGGGAAAAGACAACTCGGTAGAAGTATCGGTCGTAGGTCAGAAGGGTGGTGGCACGATGGGACGGGGAGAGGCACGTCAACCAATCCCACGTAAATTTGGGTCGAAACGCAATGGAGACGTCGATCGACAACGGGAGTGCTACACGGTGAGTTATATCGGAGTCACACACAAGTTTTATGTCGTAACTTTCTACCGTTTTAGGGAGTCCTAACCTCGACGTTCGAAAATGACTCATCGACATTTTCACCCTCTCTCCCCTAACCAACGTTTAAAGGATTCTCCTATTATACATGAGAAGGTACAGAAGTAGTAGTTGTTTATGCTTTAGTTTTCGTAGGGAGAAGGGCAGAAAAAAAAGAAAAACATACACGAAAAATAATATCCACTCGGAGGAATCTTCTCGAAAAGGAAAATAAGAAATACTTAGAAATTTCGTAAAATTTATGCATAACTTTATTTTGTTGTAAAATTCGTCCGGTACACAAAAAGAATGTTATTTGACCAAATATATGTCAAACCGACGAAGAACGATTATTGCCTCCCTTTGTAGGATTAGAAGACAGGACTGTAACGCACGTAAAAAAAGATATCTACTATGATCTAAAGGAAACCTTTCTATGTCAATTAAGGATCGGATGTACTTCTTAAAAGGAACTAGAAAAAGAAATGTAAGGACTAGTCGAAATACCTATGAAAGAGTCAGACGTAAAGGAACGCTACGAATAGGGACGAGCAAGACGGGGTGGGGGATGTCATGTAAAACAATAAAGTCCGTAAAAAGACACGTAAATGTTTTCATTTATACGTGTATTTACAAAGAAACATCAGAAACCGTCGAAATAGAAAAAGGAAAGAAAGACTCCTACCCTATCCCACCCCATCTCTTACCTGAGTGTCCAGTGTTTTCAATCTCACACCTTTTCCTTTAACGTATAATTGGTCCCTCAAATTCCTGGAACATATTCAAACTTTGTCCTACACACGGTTTTGGTTGATGTGTCACGTTCCAAGTCTGAGTACAAAAGACGGTGGACTGGTCACAAGGAAACCAAACAAAGGAATCTAGTTACACTGGTGACACGCCCTCATAGACGGTCTTCCCCTGAAAAGTTATTACTGTCTCTACGAGTTTTTTAAGGACTCGAAGTACTTAGAATGGCATTCATTGAACATAAGACACCAAAATGTATGCTGTGTGATTACTGTCCTCTTTACGTCCTAAAGGGACCGTCCGGTCTCCACTTCTACCGTGGAAGTCACATCCCACACGTTCAAGTCAGGGACCAGTCCCTTGATTCTAGGGTGTACTAAACGTTGGTCTTTTGGTTTCGTATTTATGACATTAATTTTCTTTTTAAGTTATTTATGAAAAATTCTTTACTGTCATCTTTATGTTCATAATACCGGTAGTACTTGTCTTCGTTTTTTTACTAAAAGAAAATTATTAACGCACCAAAGAAATTCCATTGACTCAATAATCCCGGTTTATATAACTATGACATAATAC
>SJYO01035988.1:4550928-4566046 GCA_006410555.1 Capra ibex
GCTGGAGGTGGGGAGGGGAAAGGTCACACGACAACCTTGATGCCCGGTCTTCAGGTAGAGATCTCACTAACTCATGAACCTTGTGACGATCGACGAACGGGAAACGAAGTCCACGAGCCGTTACGACCTCGATATGAATCTGTTTCTTTTCAGTGCCTTCTTCAGGAACTTCTATGTGGTTCTTGTAAGTAGTCATAGTAAGTATAAACCTAAAAATTCCGGTGGACTAAAGAAGAAGCAGTACGTAAGACGTAAACGATTTACTGTCAATGATGTAGTTAGACGTTGATAGTTTTTACTCCCTTTTCCAAGTCCGACAATTGTCAAGGTGCGTCATAAATTTGTGTGAAACCGTCTTAAATATGAGAGGGGAACAAGAGAACGAAACAAGACCCGTTCAAGATCCCCCTTTGAACACGACGACAATCACGTTGACGACACATACAACTCGGTGACAACAGTACGGTCGGTCCACGTTTCCGTCGCATCGATGACTCCATAACTTACAAGACTCCTGTAAGATCTGTTGTCGAATCAAGGAAAAAGTCCGAGTAAACGAAAACGAAAAAACAACTTACTAAGGTTAGCATTTATTTCGAAAATTATTAAAACACTTAAAAAAAACAACAACAAGGGACTTGATGACAGATATAAATTTTAATCTACCTTAGGTTTCTGTGTTCCCTAATCATATAAAAAAATAAGAACTAAACCAAACCCAACAACTTCATAAAAAGTGGAAACTCTGGTACTGGTATAAGTAATAGTATGGTATCATTCAGTATCGATATCTGCGTTCGTTTGTTTATTGTCAGACTCCCTTATATTCTACTACACGGGACAATTTCCTACTTCGTTTTGTCTGTTTGGGTCCCATCAAATTGGGAATTTCAGTCCCCTCTGAGAGCTTTGTACTAATTCAAAACTCCCTCTTGAGAGATCTATATAAAAGATTACAAGTTATGTCATTTATATTCCTTCGATTTTGTGGTTACACCTTAAGTACAAAGGTCTATTGTACATATAAGAAGATATTCTCACTGTCCTAGTTTACGTATTTGCGTTTCGGAATTTAACAACCAAATCTCTTCTAGGAAAAAGAAGTAGGTCTAAGAAAATCAAGTATCTTGTCACACAACAAACCTCGTGTGTCATTGTATAAAATATATAAATTAAAATGTTGTAACGTTTAAAAATTAACATAATTAATAACAAGTCTGGTGACCAATATGTAAAAAAGAAAAAATGACTAACCCGGACTTATGTCCGAAAGGTCTCTAAAAGTAAATTATGAAATTTTATGGAAAGTCCATCAATATAGTACAAAGAAGTAACCTAAACATTTTGAACTTCGGTATTTTTATAATCAAACCACACATAACCCCTTTTATCGATTTTCAGATTAAAAATGGGTAAATCTGAAACAATAAAGGAACATATTTCACTGTTTAGCCCCGAGAACCTAGTCACGGTCGACATTACAAAAAATTACGTCACCGACGGAAAATAACAGAAGGATAAAAACTATTACGTCTAACAACCCTTTAGATATTCCTTCATTGACTAAGGTCAGTTTAACAAAAGAAGAAGGAGGATGGGTGGGGTCGGGGGGTGGGTAGTGGAAGATTCTCGTATCATACGGTCACATTGAACCCTTTCTGACTCCGACACAAACGGGACTCATATGGTCGATCGAATCGTTTGATGAATTTTACGAATAACCACTTACTATGGGTATTTTAACTTAATCAATTTAATAAAATTTTATGTAACTATAAATAATTAGTAACCTAAATCTTTTTCCTCCTCTAAAAATCATTTTGACTGAACACCGACTTACCATTCCCTATAATATTTTGTAAACCTATTCTTGTTAGTCCCGCTTGATGTAAAAAGACAATGTGACCATTAGTAAACTCTTAACTAAATGGAGTCACAAATTGTCAAAAAACAAAACAAAACAAAAAATTTATTATTGATTAACAGTTCGTGACTATCTCTACGTCTAAAACCACCCCTCACCACCCCCTCTTTAGTGGAGTGGTTTGCGTCACGTAAACACACACAAATTGGGAGTCTCTTGAGACGTAAAATCCCATGAACTCCGACTGAACGTTTAATTGATTTCAAAATTTCATTGGAAAAAAAGGTGACATTTATAAAGACATTTATGATGGTTAACCTTTGATCTTCCATCTCATGAAAAGACTTAGGTTAGGATAAAAATAAAATATGTCATAAAGAGTCGACACTAGAAACCTCGTTTTCGGTTGCCGTCCTTTTTTTATCAAACATGGTCAAAGTACTTCATACAGAAACCCAAAAACATTTATTAAAATTGAGTTTATTTTAACGATGAAAGTTATGTGTACAACAGAAATTGTATTTAGATAACTTGATAAAACCTCCTCCTTCTGAGTGTTCGAACTATCTCGACTGATTACCCTTGATGTCACACAGTGAATTCACTTAAAGTGTGAAACTTTTACGTCTTGTCAAATTGGTCAAAAACAATTTGTGATACATATAGGGACACAAAAATTATTATGAGTAGATTTACATTACAGTTGAGTCGTTGAGTTTATGCTCCCCACCACCAAAAGATCAACTCATCGACACGGGAACAATGCAATGATTCAACGAAATCAGGAAAACGTGGAGACTTATACTGGAAAGTAAACTCAAAACTCTTGACGAAAAATCAAAAGGTCAAAGAAGAAGTCAACAGTCGGAAATTCAAAGGACATAAATAAGTTCACCCAAGAAGTTGGAGATGACTTACGAAAATTGACATTTGGACCTACTTTACTAGACAGGACCCTCGAAGACAGACGAAAAGGGAGAATATGTGTATCTCCGTTCGTATATTGGTACAAATTCTCACGTCCGATTCCTCTATCTTCCTAGAATTTAGTGTACGTATTTAAAACTTATAATGACGACTACAAATGCCTGAAACTCGTTTAAGGCCTTGAAAAAAAAGACAAATAAGTTGGTCTTTATCCCCTATCATGACCCAACCGGTTTTTCAAACAAGACCAAAAATACCCAAAAAAACCGGTTGGGTCATGAATTGGAGTCACGGCACTTCTAGTTCTACCATGTGCATTTCATAAGTGTCACAAAGTCTGTCCTGAACCATTTATCATCGAAAATAGTTTGTTAAAAGTAAGGTAGTCCTTTAATTTTACATTTCTTGTCTCCTCTTATCACACTATTAAAAATTTGTTAACTCTATTATGGAAAAGTATAGTGACTCCCGTAACCCAAACTTAATGAAATTGTCGTTTAGAGATTAATTATAGAACCATCATTGATTATTTCGTTCCCCTTTTGTTCACTAGTAATTTTTCAAGGTTTGTTCAAAAATATGTGATCTTTCTTCCTGGTCTTCTCCAAACGTGTCAAGTGAAGGTCAATTACTAGAGTGTGTCTTACGTATCTATTCATTAAACTATATCTTTCAGAAATTTGTTCTTTTTTAACTTATAACAACTTACAAAACTAGTTTGGAGACAAAAGAAACGAATATACAGACGTTTAACTTATGAGGTTTCCAGTACGTAACCGAATTCCTTGTTTTTACCTTTTGGTAAGGACATATGGTGGATCTAATTTCCATGGACAGACGATAGGTCTCAACATACTGTCCCATACCATTTATCTTACAGTCGACGTTTGACCGTGAACGGTAGACAGAGATGTTCCTGATTCAGTACACGACAACGTCGACGACTAAAAGTTGTGGGTGATTTTCAAGTCCCACGTGTCTTTACTCTACGAGACACGACCACATCCCCCATGACCCCCGTGACCGTCTTGTCCAGAAGTCTATACAGTCCTCGACTAAAATAATCGGGTTAACATAGAGGAGTATACCTCTTTTCGTGATTTTAGGAAGTGTCACTATTGACAAGTAGAACTGATCGTCTTTCGAAGTACTCTGATCGTCTTTGGACCTTTTTACACACGGACTGACGCACATGAGTGGGAAGTGGTCTTAGTGTATATATGACAGGAAAGGGGGGTGTTGGAGACCTCGTCAAAAAGTCTCGATAGACTCCACGACGAATTCAGGTACTATGGAATGAGGGATGTTGTCGTTCATAAAAATTCCTCTGTTTTACTGGATTTCAATTGTACCTTGACGTTTCCTGGCTTTCCTCGTTCTATTAGGACTTCTTCCCATATGTGACCTGTTCTCCTCGGATCGTTCAATGTCGAGTGTTTCTCACTCGCTGAAAGTGTATGTGAAGACTTGAAGTTCAAAACGATGTTTTGATGTCATCAATTTTGGTACACTATAATCGTAATCTCGTTGATCTACGTATGCTGTCTCAGATCTTTGTCTACGTGTGTGTTAAGTAGTGGTTTTATAAAAACCGTCTCCGTGGTTTCGCTAAAAATTACACCTCATGAAAAATTGTTTAGTAAGACTTTGTTAATCTATTGGTAAAAATTATTTGGAACTGGGATGGAGAATGGTTTGTGTTTTTAAGGTCTACCTAGTATTCTAGATTCACATTTCCGACTTTGATGTTTCGAAAATTTTCGTAGTTTCTTGTAGTAAACCCCTCACCGTCAAAAAAACTGTTCTACGTCTTTAGTTACTTTTGACTAATTTAAATAGTTTTATTTTTTTACGTACAAGTATTTCCATGTAGTATTCTTTCACTTTTTCGTAAGACTGACCCTCTTTTACAAGTGTTTAGTAAACGAACTGTTTCCTGAAATAGGTCTTATATCTTGAATGTTGAGTTATTTCTTGTCGAGGTAAAAATTTACCTGAACTTATCCAGGAATTGTTTCCTACTATGTACTCATTATTTGCGTAAATTTTTTGTGAGACGTAGTAATCACTAGTACCTTTACGCGAAAATTTAATGTCTATGATGGATAAGTCGTTTTGTCGTTTTAAATTGGTTATTGTGATTATACAACGTCTTTACTCGTCAACCTTGAAACAGTCACAGCGACCACTTTTAGTATTGTGGTGAAACCTTGTTTCAAAACCCTGAACGAACATTTTCATTTCTATGTAAAGAGAAAGTTGAGTCGTAAACGAAAAATACGTCCTTTTTAATTTCGTAAGTTGTCTACCAACACTTTAAAAGTGTTGTTTAAACACTTTTTTACAAGTATCGGTAAAATAATTATCGTCGGTTTGTGACCTTTGTTTACAAACAGGTAGTCGTCCGTTACCTATTTAACATAAATACGTTGTCTTAAATCGTTATTTCCCCTTACTGGATGATTAAGTTAGTCTTTACACCTATTTAGAATATAAATAACGACTCACCTTCTTCGGTTTATTCGAATGTATATCGTACTTAGTTGACTGTGTTTAAATATCCTGACCGTTTTGATTCCACTTTTGTAAGTGTTGTCAAGTGAATCTTCTGCTATTGTTTTTACTTTTTAAGAAGTACAAATCTTTTAATTTTGATTGGACTGTTGAATACCCAATCTCTTCAATACCACCTTTTACAAATTTTTAATCCTGATTGTTGTTTTCAGAATTCTACATAGTTTTGGTATGATTCCTATTTACAAACTGAAATTTACAATCATATACTTTTTGTTACCGACTTTTAAGATTTTCTGTTCAGAGGTAAAATTTCTATCTAGTTCTCGTTATGTTATTTGGACTATTCCTCTTTGTTCCATTATCTTTTTTGAAAATTTTAATCGGGTTTTATCTGACTTTTCCCCTTAATTGAAACCCCTGTGACTGGTTCTTCCTTTTTATGGATAATTTTTAATTGATATGTTTTCATGTCTCTATCTTTAAATTTTCTGTAATTAACTTATGAGACTTATCTATACAATTACTTTAACTATTACATTTACTTTACTAGTTTAACCTTTTTACTTCACTTATTTTGTTTTACCTTTCGTTTTCTCGAAATATTGAACATTTTTTTGTAAAATTCTAAGGTATTGTATATATTGTGTTTTAAGTACTAAAACTTTCAATAAAGATGATTCAAAAGTTCTTTAGATTAAAATGTGTCTAAGAAGACCTCGTAACTTTTTCTCCCTCTGGGGATATTTATGGACTACTTCATGACCATTGTTTTATTCTGTTCCTGTTGTTCCTTTTCCTTTCAACGTCCTAATGGGGTAACTTTTGGTAGCTGTGATTTAAGGAAATTTTGTACATTCATTTAATTTAGGTCCTTATATATATATATTATATAGTTATATACATAACTTGGGTCCCGAGGACGTAAAGTCCACCTCAGATGGTAGACTCGGTAGTCCCATCGGGTCAGTACGAATTCTTACGTGTCTGTCTTTTTGAGGTCTTCCGATGATTAGTTTGTGTGTTGTTACTAAAAAGACACCCTTCTACTCTACTTCCCTCTACAGTTCCACTTAAAACAAATTAGTCCTAAGTAAACCCAAAAAATTATTGTAAATAAGTAAAGTATATTTAATTTTTTTATCTAAACTTTCCGGTCTTTTTAGTTTACTTGTCTGGGTGTCGACCATAAAAACTATTACGATGGATCAGCGACAGACGTCTCCTACGCTTCTCTGAATTACCACTAGACCTACCGTAGTGGTTGAGTCACCTGTACTTAGACTCGTTTTAGGCCCTCTATCACTACCTGTCCCTCCCGGTCGTACGACGTCAGGTACCCCAGTGTTTCTCACCTGACTCGCTGGATTGTTGTTTATGGTGGACTACCGATTAAACTTTGGACTATTAAAAAAATCAACGAGCAGTACAAACTGAGAAACGTTGGGGTACCTGACGTCGGACCGTCCGAGGAGACAGGTGTCTTAAGAGGTCCGTTCTTAAGAAAATTTTATACTTTCTAGTCTTAAAAATGACCCCGTTAAAAAGAGTATTGGTGACGTTCCTTAAAGACTGTACGTTTTGAACTCAACTCGAGACTTTACCCCTACTCAACGTTGTTTGTCAAATAAAAGGTCATTTTGTCGTAGAACCCGAAGGAACCGTCAGGTCACCAATTTTGAGGTACGAAGGTTACGTCCCCCACGTCCAAGCTATAGACCAGTCCCTTGATTCTAGGATGTACGGAGCTCCGTATCCGGCTTTTTTACAAAAATTGACTCGAAGGTGATCGATGTTTTGACATTTTCGGGCTTCAAACATACCACGAGACCCCCTCTTACTAGCGTTATACTTTAATTACTACCGTGTTTCGGATTCCGTACACTCGGAACACAAAATAAACCTCTCAAAAGGACCCTGACAATACCAGGCTTCATCATCATCCACTAAAGGGTACAGAGAAGAGACTATGTTAGAGAGGTTGTAAGACCTTTCCACTCATCATAGACATAAAGTAACTCTTTATTTAACTCCGAGACCCTCCAATTCAACCAATGGTCTCCAGGGTGTTCCCCGTCTTAGTCCTAAGTTTGGGTGTAGACGGACTGGGGTTTCCACTCGTGGGTGGGTCAAGGTGGACCCTACTGGAGAACAAAAATAAGGGACGTTCACAGAGACGTAGAAAGACCAAGTACCCAAAGGAGTAGGTCTGACTCAAATAACTCTCGTGCTTCGAACTTACGAGTTCCAGGACTACTTTGATCGAATTTTATTGATATAGCGTTGGTTAAAGATTTTATTTAAGACTAAAGAATCTCGTTTCTTCTTTGGTAAATTTCAAGATTCCTTCTGCCATTAATCTTCGTCATCCTGAGATCCTCCCTGTATCAATTCTTTTTTTAATCCGACGACCTATAGAGTAATCAAACTTACATGACTCTTCGTTAAATGTAAGGTCAACCGTTGAACCCTATTCAATCTCTATCCATAAATCTTTTGGTTCGTTTAATAATCGAACCAATGGTTTCCAGAACACGTCCTTGAACTAATTTCTTAACTTTAGTTCTATGTATGTTAAGTAGACCCTTATTATAAATGTATTATCAATAATACTTACAACTTATGACTATAACTAAAGTGGTTTTGAACACCATTATCCATTCAACCTTCCTCTTCACACCCCACCCCCGGTATCCTCTCCCTTAGAGTCAGAAGGTCCCACCGATCAACTACTTTTTTTAGTCTTTATCGTCATATTCGTATAACAAATCTTTATTCCTCCATTGCCCGCCTTCTTTGTCGACTTTCTTGTCCTTCACCCACGAAGACCCCTTGACCACCCCCACGCAACCTCCTCTCGGTTTCCTGGACGATATAAAGTGACATTTGAAAAGGTAACATTTTGAAGACTGAAGTTCCATACATGTATATAATGAAACTGTCTCTATTTTGAATTTAATATTTCACTCACCTCCGACCGTGACAGAAGTCCCACATTGGGTGTAGGACTCAACTTGGAAATCTGGTACCTTGTCAAAGACTTCATGAACTCGTACTTAAGGATGTACTAATCGGTGCACCTCGTAGTTTATTAAAAACCACTGATTTGACTTTGTTTTTATTCATAAACCCCAAAGTCACGACTCCAATAATCATGAGAACCGTATGTCGTGTAGTACCTTTTAATGTGTTCAGTTTATAATGAATTCGTGTATGACGATAAAGTTGAATGAGACAGCGACAGTAAGTTCTACTTTTACATTCGTCAAAAGTATTTTTCTTGAGTGGATATGACTTGTGAGTGACGCAGACACGGTCTGGGACTTATTTGGTGAAGGACGGAAATTGGAAACCTAGTGACTTGTCAAAGACTTTACCATTCGTACTTACTGACGCGTTGGATGGCGCTGGTCGGTCTTTATCGAGTTCACCCGATTATAATTTATGTTGTGAATGAAAATCCCAAAATCCTCATTCACTGACCCGTTTTAGTGTGTTCTCTTTGATTTTACCTTATTTCATCTGGTAGCAAAATTTCGTGGACAATTAAAAGGTGACTGATGGAGTAGAACGGAGAGGTTGCATCCCACCGTAAAACTCACTACAAGATTCCATTTGACGATTGGAGATGACCCGTAGATCCGACACGGACCGTGTCACCAGTCACAAACCGATGAAGGTGTTCTCGACTGCAAAGTCAAGACCCCGGGATTTAGATAGGAACTTAAATGTTTCACACTTGTTCGATCAAAAATCTATTTAAAATTCCGTCACACTTCCATTTTTCGATAACCTCCGAATGAAAGTCGGAACGAACCTTCAATTACTTAATAAATACTACATAAATTGTCATATACGGACCTCTTAGGGTCCCTACCACCTCGGACCACCCGACGGCAGATACCCCAGCGTGTCTCAACCTGTGCTGACTTCGTTGAATCGTCGTCGTCGGGAGAAGATAGGTAGTTCAATTATACTACAAGAGTAGTTTAGAGGACACACCAGTTTACGGGGTGGTCACGACCTGGTGTTCTCACATGTCGGAGTACATCATCTTTTTACTTGTTAAGAAAACCTTCTCCGTCACGGTTCACCCCTGTCGGATGGTCCCTTACCAATGCACTGTCAACTATTCACCAACAACCCGTGTCGGTCGCCAGATGTCTCGACACGACGAGGTCATCCGGGTCGTTTTCGGTTAGCCGATAACACAATAGATGTTCCACGAGACATACCACGAGTCCCGAAATACGTGACGGAGTACTTAGGCGTGATCCTCCTTGACTCCGGACCTCTTCCGGCCCTAGTGTCAATCTATTACTGATTCAGTCATGACATTGGGTCAAGAGATTCGGACAGGACATAGTCACTACGAGGGACTCAGACGTTCGAGATTTCCCGTCAATACGGGACGAACTCGAGGTACCCACAAAAGACTTTAAAAGATGACCAAATCTTCCGACTAACTACATAAAATAGACGTGGGAAAGTGTAAATAAAGACAAAACGAGGTAGATGTAAAAAATTCTATGAAAAAACTTCTACATCGACCTTACTCTATAGGTCCTTTTTCGATCCACATCGCCCCTTGTCAAAGTTCTCCCTCCTGACTGACTTAACAGGTCTATACTCAAATGGGGGTTTATTTCAAAAGAAAACATTTTCTCTATTTTTTAGAATTAGAGGGTTAATGTCTTGCCTACTATGGAGACACATAAAGGAATTCGTTCAAAAGAATCTGTGTGTCTCCTATAGAGTATGACCACGTTTCGGGTTCCGACACCAAACTGTACAAAAATACAAACAAAATCCCTGTCACCTTCGGTAATAGACTTTGAAAGTGTCCTCGAGTTACCCTTTCCTTTACTACACAATTTCATTACGGACGTCCGTGCAACTCTTCTCTCTTCGGGAGTAAACTCGACGGGGTCCACTATGGCCCGAAGGGAGTATCGAGTCGACCATTTCTTAGGTGGGCCTTACGTCCTCTGGACCCAAGTCAGGGACCAAACCCTTCTAGGGGACCTCTTCCCTTTCCGATGGGTGAGGTCATAAGACCGGACCTCTTAAGGTACCTGACATATCCGGTACCCCAGGGTTTCTCAACCTGTACTGCCTCGTTGAAAGTGAGTATGTACTATGACCACTGTACCTCTTCTTCGGTACGGAGGACTCGGGATGAGTTTAGAGACTGGGTGCCTTAATATTGACTGTTTCCTGACAACAAAATTCGATGATTCAAGACCATATGAAACAATGTGTCGATATCGACTGACTCTGTCTCGAAATAATCGTTCTCGGATTCAACGTTTCTAAGTATCCGGTTCCAACTTAGGTTCGTTGGATTTCAGTTCTCTGTATTTGCTAGGTGTCTCTTCTCCCACTTTTCCACCTCCTTACTCCGTTCATGTCTCCCTTGTTTGATCCCATCGTACTTCGATCAAGACGACGACTCCCTATCTATTCTACCGGACTGGGAATCTCTCGAAGGATGATGTAGACGTGTGCCGGCTTCAAGTCTTTCGTAAACAACTTATTTGTTTACTTAAGTACTCCGTCAGTCGAAAGGACAAGATGAATAGAGATAAGGTAGTCTTTTTATGTAAGGAGAGTTGACCAACTCTCCTTACAAGTCGACCAAAGAACAAATAGACACTCGGTATGACACCGGGATTATTATGAGTCAAATAAACGACACAAACGAGTGACGCTAAGTTCGTCGAAAGGAGTCCGTTTTACAGTTCCCAAGGTCTTAAGAATATGTCCCGTAAGACCCCTCCTCTTTGACCCAATTTTCCCCTGTACTTCTTAAAAAAACTTAACAGAGTGGATGTATACCATTTATGTGTTTAGAATTAACAAGTTGTTATATTTTACACATACATTAGGGTACGTATACATATGTGGTATGTCAGTGGTGAGTCTAGTTATAGGTCCTGTAAAAATAGGGTTTCAAGGGAGCACATAAAAGGTACTTCGTCGGTGATGAGACTGAAGAAGGTAGTCTAATTGATTGGACGAGAACTTGAAGTATGTATACCTTTATATGTCGTGCACACATAAACTGAAAAAGAGGTGTATTACAGTTTCTAAACAGGTACAACATAGTCATTAAACAAGAAAAATAATACGTTTATATAGTTGTGAATGTAACAACTACTTGTACATCCAGTAAAGGTCAAACCCCGATAATGTTTATTCCGACGGTACTTGTAAAAGTAGGTATAGAAAACATCTGTATACGTAAATAAAGAGAACCCACTTATGGACCATTACTTTAATGACTTACTATCCCGACTCGTATATAAATCGAAATCATCTATTTCAGGTTGTCAAAAGTCTTCTCTTATTCTACTAGATGAGAGTGAGACTTTTACTTTCCACGAGAGATAGTAAAAGTCGTGAATTATAACAGTCTGAAGATACAAAATCCCGAAGGGACCACCGAGTCTCCAATTTCGCAGACGGGCGTTACGCCCTCTGGGACCAAGCTAGGGACCCAACCCTTCTAGGGGACCTCTTCCTTTACCGTTGGGTGAGGTCATAAGAACGGACCTCTTAGGGTACCTCCTTCCTTGGACCATCTGATGTCAGGTGCCCCAGCGTCTCAGTCTGTGTTGACTCGCTGAAGTGAAAGTGAAACAAAATCGACAGAACAGACCATGTACAACCATAGAGTGACTCCAAAATTAAACGCAAAGGGTGTACTCACTACTCCAATTCGTGAAAAAGTTACGAATAAGTGGTAAACCTACCGAGAAACACTGCACGGACAAGTCTGGAAAAAAAACTTGATTAATAAAGACCGACGTGACCCAGAAACGACGACACGAGTCCCGAAGAGGTCGACGCCGCTCGTCCGCGACGAGAGACGAACCCCACGCGCCCGAAGGGTAACGTTACCGGAGAGAACAACGCCTCACGTCCGAGATCCCGTGCGTTCGAAGTCATCGACACCGAGTGGCCGAGGTCTCGTGCCCGAATCAACGGGGTTCCGCACGTCCCCAGGAGGGTTTGGTCCCATCTTGACCATAGGAGACGTAACGTTCCGTCTAAGAATTGGTGACCTGGTGGTCCCGTCGAGATGTTTCACGGACAAGTTCAAAAAACGGGTAAAAAATTAACTCAAGAAACATGAAAAGAATACATCCACAAGAAAACAGTCTAACTACACAATGTTTAAATAAAAGGATCAAAGACCGAACGGAGAATTACTTTAGCAAACGAACTGTAATTATAAATAAAAATGAGTAGGTTCTCAATAAAAAATTAATATACTACATAGGTATTTAATGTTATCATTATTTTCCCTATGGACGTTTGGGTGGGGTTTAAAGTCCAGATCTTGTATTAAGGACAAAACCTCGTCGAATGGGAACTTCAGTTCATGAGGGAGGGACGGAGAGGGAGTCTCCATTAAGGACGGAACTTAAAACACAATTAGTGAGAGTATGAAAATTTTTATTGTAATGGATTATGCCTACATAGAGATTTGTTGTACAACGAGGTGAACGAACGAAAACTCTAAATATTTTTCAGAGTGTCACACACAGAAGAATCCGAAAGAAAAAGAAAGGAGGATGAGTGAAATACAAAGGTTCTAAGTAGAAATAAAGACGTACATCAACATCCAGTAGGTAAAAGTGTCGACCTTTTGTAAGACGATGCACTAGAAAAAAGTGATAAATACGTAATAGGGTGGGTACCTTTATGTCCAACAAGAGTCAAGAACAAATAAAGTTTCTTACGACAATCCTAGGTAGAACGTTTATGGAAGAAGACGTGGACAAGTTCCCAGAGAGATCCCACGTATGTTTCCTCACCTTATATGTCGAATACCCTACACCAGTATAAGTCAAAACGTTTTGTGACAGTTTAACAAAAGGTTCACCAACATGGTTAAACATGAGGGTGGACGTAATTTCCATGAGGGTAACACGGTGTAAAGGGGGTTGTGACTTCATAATTTAAAAAAAGATTAAATTACCCATATTTTACTATAGAGTAACAGTAGAATTGAAGGTAAAAGAAGTAATGATTACTCGACCTCACATAAATACCTGGTGACCAGAAAACAGGTGAAAAGATAATAGAAAAGGAATAAATAACAATATTAATAAATAAGAGTTATCACAAGGAAACAACCAATCTGTACAATACTTATACACGGGGGTCGAACATCTGACTGAGAAGTGAAAGAAGTGACAGAAAATTGTTTTTCTTCAAGAACTAAGATTACATCAACGAAATACTCAGAAAAAGTACTAATATTAAGAAAAGAACACCGACATGGTGCACGAACGTCCTAGAATTCAAAGGGTTGCTCCCTGTCTTGCTCCCCGACATCGTCGCTTTCGTGGCTCAGGATTGGGGACCTGTCGGTCCCTCGAGGGTCTTAAACTTTTATAATAAATCATTTGTTAAGAGATGAATTTGACTATTTCTGTAAACAGACATAATGGAAGATTTTCATAATTTGAAACGAAAACATAAAATTCACAAACTAAAACTTAACTGAAACAGGAAACTTATAGTTAAAGTAAAAAAAAAGGTATACTTATTGGTTAACAGGATCGAACTGTCGGGAAGGAAGAGATAACCCAGAAACACCATCCGACTTATTACCAAGGAGTTTCTACAGATGAAGGATTAAGAACCTTGGACTCTTACACAATGGAAAATACCTTATTCCCTTAAACGTCCACAACTAATTCCTAGAATTCTTACCCTCTAATAGAACCTAATACACCCACTTAGGTTACGTTAGTCTTCCGAGAAGTATTCTCCCTCCTTATCTGAATGTCAGTCTCTTTATGTTCCTGTCTACGTCTCCAGACATCCGTCAGAAATCTTTGACCTTTTCCCGATTGTCGTGTAAGAATAGATCTTCAAGATTTTCCTTGTTTTGGGGCACCTGTGTGAAATCTTAAGACTGGAGGTCTTCATACACTATTAAACACAACGAAATTCGGTGTATCGGAAACGATTAAACAACGTCGTCGGTTGCCCTTGATTATGTCAAAAGTAGTAGTGGAAACAGTATATAGTTGCAAAGTATAATAAGACTCCGAAAGATCCGAGAGACAAGACGAGGTCACTTTCACTTTCACTTCATCGAGTCAGTACAGGTCGGGACACCTGACGTCGGATGGTCCGAGGAGGAAGTTACCCTAAGAGGTCCGTTCTTATGACCTCACCTAACGCACGGGAGGCGGTCCTCTAGCAGGACTGGGTCCCTAATTTGGGGGTAGGGAATGTAGAGAACGTAACCGTTCACCCAAGAAATGGTGATCGTGGTGGATGATTAAGTCAAGTCAAGTCAGCGAGTCAGCACAGGTTGAGAAACGCTGGGGCACTTAACGTCGTGCGGTCCGGAGGGACAGGTAGTGGTAGAGGGCCTCTAGTGAGTCTGAGTGCAGGTAACTCAGGCACTACGGTAGGTCGGTAGAATAGGAGACAACAGGGGAAGAGGAGGACGGGGGTTAGGGAGGGTCGTAGTCTCAGAAAAGGTCACTCAGTTGTGAAACGTACTCCACCGGTTTCATAACCTCAAAGTCGAAATCGTAGTAAGGAAGGTTTCTTTAGGGTCCCGACTAGAGGAAGTCTTACCTGACCAACCTAGAGGAACGTCAGGTTCCCTGGGAGTTCTCAGAAGAGGTTGTGGTGTCAAGTTTGCGTAGTTAAGAATCCGCGAGTCGGAAGAAGTGTCAGGTTGAGAGTGTAGGTATGTACTGGTGTCCTTTTTGGTATCGGAACTGATCTGCCTGGAATCAGTCGTTTCATTACAGAGACGAAAACTTATATGATGGATCC
>SJYO01035988.1:4575848-4598151 GCA_006410555.1 Capra ibex
TCAGAAAAGGTCACTGAGTTGAGAAGCGTACTCCACCGGTTTCATGACCTCAAAGTCGAAATCGTAGTAAGGAAGGTTTCTTTAGGGTCCTGACTAGAGGAAATCCTACCTGACCAACCTAGAGGAACGTCAGGTTCCCTGAGAGTTCTCAGAAGAGGTTGTGGTGTCAAGTTTTCGTAGTTAAGAATCCGCGAGTCGGAAGAAGTGTCAGGTTGAGAGTGTAGGTATGTACTGGTGTCCTTTTTGGTATCGGGACTGATCTACCTGGAATCAGTCGTTTCATTACAGAGACGAAAACTTATATGATAGAACCAACCAGTATTGAAAAGAAGGTTCCTCATTCGCAGAAAATTAAAGTACCGACGTTAGTGGTAGACGTCAGTAAAACCTCAGGGGTTTTTATTTCAGACTGTGACAAAGGTGACAAAGGGGTAGATAAAGGGTACTTCACTACCCTGGTCTACGGTACTAGAAGTAAAAGACTTACAACTCGAAATCCGGTCACAAAAGTGAGAGGTGAAAGTGAAGGTAGTTGTCCGAAAAATCGAAGAGAAGTGAAAGACGGTATTCCTACCACAGTAGACGTATAGACTCCAGTAACTACAAAGAGGGCCGTTAGAACTAAGGTCGAACACAAAGAAGGTCGGGTCACAAAGAGTACTACATGAGACGTATCTTCAATTTATTTGTCCCACTGTTATATGTCGGAACTGCATGAGGAAAAGGATAAACCTTGGTCAGACAACAAGGTACAGGTCAAGATTGACAACGAAGGACTGGACGTATGTCTAAAGAGTTCTCCGTCCAGTCCACCAGACCATAAGGGTAGAGAAAGTCTTAAAAGGTGTCAAATAACACTAGGTGTGTCAGTTTCCGAAACCGTATCATTTATTTCGTCTGTCTCTACAAAAAGACCTTGAGAGAACGAAAAAGGTACTAGGTCGCCTACAACCGTTAAACTAGAGACCAAGGAGACGGAAAAGATTTTGGTCGAACTTATAGTCCCTCAAGTGATAAGTGCATAACGAATTCAGACCGAACCTCTTAAAACTGGTAATGAAATGATCGCACACTCTACTCACGTTAACACGCCATCAAACTCGTAAGAAACCGTAACGGAAAGAAACCTTAACCTTACTTTTGACTGGAAAAGGTCAGAACACCGGTGACGACTCAAAAGGTTTACACGACCGTATAACTCACGTCGTGAAAGTGTTGTAGTAGAAAGTCCTAAACTTTGTCGAGTTGACCTTAAGGTAGTGGAGGTGATCGAAACAAGCATCACTACGAAAGGTTCCGGGTAAACTAAAGTGTAAGGTCCTACAGACCGAGATCTACTCACTAGTGTGGTAGTACTAATAGACCCAGCACTTCTAGAAAAAACGTGTCAAGAAGACACATAAGAACGGTGGAGAAGAATTATAGAAGACGAAGACAATCCAGGTCTGGTAAAGACAGGAAATAGCTCGGGTAGGAACGTACTTTACAAGGGAACCATAGAGATTAAAAGAACTTCTCTAGAGATCAGAAAGGGTAAGACAACAAAAGGAGATAAAGAAACGTAACTAGCGACTTCTTCCGAAAGAATAGAGAAGAACGACAAGAAACCTTGAGACGTAAGTCTACGAACATAGAAAGGAAAAGAGGAAACGAAAAGCGGAGAGAAGAAAAGTGTCGATAAACATTCCGGAGAGGTCTGTCGGTAAAACGAAAAAACGTAAAGAAAAGGTACCCCCACCAGAAATAGGGACAGAGGACATGTCACAGTGTTTAGAGTAAGGTATCAAGTAGTCCGTGAGATAGATAGTCTAGATCCGGGAATTTAGATAAAGAGTGAAGGTGACATATTAGCATTCCCTAAACTAACTCCAGTATGGACTTACCAGATCGTCAAAAGGGATGAAAGAAGTTAAACTCAGACTTAAACCGTTATTCAAGTACTAGACTCCGTGTCAGTCGACGACCAGAACAAAAACAACTGACATATCTCGAAGAGGTAGAAACCGACGTTTCTTATATTAGTTAGACTAAAGCCACAACTGGTAGACCACTACAGGTACACATCTCAGAAGAGAACACAACAACCTTCTCCCACAAACGATACTGGTCACGTAAAAGAACCGTTTTGAGATAATCAGAAACGAGACGAAGTAAGACCTAAGGTTCCGGTTTAAACGGTCAATGAGGTCCACAAAGAACTGAAGGATGAAAACGTAAGGTCAGGGGATATTACTTTTCCTGTAGAAAAAACCCACAATTAAGATTTCTCAGGACATCCAGAAGTATCTTGACAAGTTAAAGTCGAAGAAGTCGCAATAACCAACCCCGTATCTGAACCTAATGGTACTATAACTTACCAAACGGAACCTCTGCTTGTCTCTAGTAAGACAGCAAAACCTCTAACGTGGGTTCATGATGTAAAGTCTGAGAAAACAACTGGTACTACCGATGAGGTAAAGAAGATTCCCTAAGGACGGGTGTCATCATCTACATTACCAGTAGACTCAATTTAAGTGGGTAAGGTCAGGTAAAATCAAGTGACTAAGGATCTTACAACTACAAGTGAGAACGGTAGAGAACAGACTGGTGAAGGTTAAACGGAACTAAGTACCTGGACTGTAAGGTCCAAGGATACGTTATAACGAGAAATATCGTAGCCTAGAACGAAGATAGTAGTCAGTGTAGGTGTCGAGCTATAACAAAAACGAAACCGAAGTAGGGAAGTAAGAAAGACCTCAATAAAGAGGTGACTAGAGGTCATCGTATAACCCGTGGATGACTGGACTCCTCAAGGAGAAAGTCATAGGATAGTAAAACGGAAAAGTATGACAAGTACCCCAAGAGTTCCGTTCTTATGACTTCACCAAACGGTAAGGGAAGAGGTCACCTGGTGTAAGACAGTCTGGAGAGGTGGTACTGGGCGGGCAGAACCCAACGGGGCCCCCGTACCGAACCAAAGTAAGTTCCGACACCAGGATCTCACTAATCTGACTGATTCGAGCCCGTCGGCCCACCGACGCTGGACCGCGTGATTCGCGCCGGCTCTCCTCAATGGGTGCAGACTCCAGTCCCCGTCGTTGACTCTCACGGTCCGACGCTACCGTGTCCTTGCCGACTCTCCTCGATGGGTTCAGACTCCGGTCCCCGCCGCCGACCCTCCTCTGTGGGGTACGACCTCCGATCCCCACCACGGGCTCCGGTCCCCGCACCCTCCTCGTTGGGCTCCTCGATAGGGTGCAACTTCCAGTCCTTCCCGTCGCCATTCCTCTATGGGGAGCAGGTTCCATTCCTCGTCACCGACACGAAACGACCTCGTCGGCACTTCTCTATGGGGTGTGGGTTCCATTCTCTTTGGGTTCATTCTACCATCCACAACGTTCTCCCGTAGTCTCCCGTCTGTGTGACTCCTTGACGTTACGAGTGATTTAGAGTTTTCGATAGGAACTGGAATGGTTGAACATTCTTTTCCTCGTAAAGTCACTCAAGGTTAGTGTGGTCATGAAAACATATTTATAATTTTTAAACATCGTACGAAATGGACCGTAATTTACGTAGAGAAAGTGTTGTATTTGGTCGTTTGGAAGTTCTACTTTAGGACTCGTGTATAGAGTTATTTTTTCTTGTGGGAACGTTGATAGTGGATCTGGTTCTTTAACATGAAAAGGTGGGTGGGGTCTTGTGGGAGGGACATGGCGAAGTGTTAGAGTTAGTGGAGGGATAAAGGTTTTCATAAGAGATAGGACTAAAAATATGAGTAATGAAAGGAACTCAAATATCAAAAATTAGTGGTTTAGTACGAGAGGTCTGGATATCGAATCTGAACGGGTAAAACAACTACAGAAAATTTAGAGAAAATCAGACATCCAAGGAAGAGATTGGGAAAGAGAAAGAAATGTGACATAAGTACCTTTTTGGACTCGGGAAGAGGGATACCTTGAAAAGTCATATTAAAATGTCTGACATAAGATCCTACGTCAAGTTGTGTTGGGAGACAAGAGATGTAAAGGACGTTAAAAGTTCACATAAGTCTCCGAACTAGTTCGAGTCTTAATTCTAAAAACTACTGTAAGATCCAGAACTATACGAGAAAATAACTCCCCGTGTATTAAGTTCCACAGACAACAAAAAAAACTCTATGATGGTCTCTACTATAGGTTATCAATGTAAGTAATTAGGTGAACCCCACTTTTTACTATTATCAGATTAATGTAGTAAAAAAAAGTAAATAGTGGACCTAATTTAAATATTTCTGTAAGAAGAGAAGTAGATGATGAACAAGTGGACCATCTTGTCGAATGTCTCCTTCCCATCCTATCTACAAAGGATGAAAAGGAAATAGGTAATAGTTCTCTTACTTAACGATGGGATAGTAGGAAGTTTCTACTATTTAATTAATTTTTACTATTTCAGTTCCTAATTGTGTATAAACTACCGAAAATTATGTAATGTCAATAATGTATATAACTATAAGTTGGACAGGGTAGAAAGTGGTCAACCTTGGAGAAGTACAATGAGAATTCAGTAAAACTTGACTGGGATTATTAGACTTACGAAAGACTATAGACCAAATCGTTCTACAAAATTCAAGTAGAACATATAAAGGACGGGTCCTGATCTTAGTCAGTAAAAAGGTTCTTCGGAACCAAAGAAAATCATCCTTTATTATGACTTATAATTTATGACTTGTGACTTTACAATCCCTACGAGGAACGAAGATGAAACCGGTAACAAAGATCCAGAAAAGTCACCCTTCTCGATCTATAATGTATACCCTATTTTATAAGATTATTAAATATTTCCATGTAGGTTAAGTTTAACTCTTGACATTCTAAAAATGAAATAGAGAAGACACTGTAGATATAGAGGAAAGAAGGTGTGACCTTAAGAAGGTGTGACACAAGAGTTCCTGTGTCCTTTATTGACTTAATCTTATGGGTTAGTCAGTAAAAAAATTAGAGTTGACTACGTGTGCATTCAAGTCTAATTGTTATAGATATTATGGTAATTTTTGTGACTACTAAAGGAGATACAGAGTCCTTTGAGTTTGTCCCCGAGACATAGTTTGATCTCCCCACTCTACCCTCCCTCCAAGTTTTCCCTCCCCTATATACATATGGATATCGACTAAGTACAACTTCAAACTGTCTTATGTTGTTTTAAGACATTTCGTTAATAGGAAGTTAATTTTTTTATTCACTTTGATATGTTGGTTTTTATTTATTTATTTCGGTTGTGACTACTTTCTTTAACTTCTGTCCTGATTTACCCTTGTATAAGGTAAGAGTACTTAACCTTCTTAATCCATTTTATAGGTTCGATGGGTTTCGTTAAATGTCTGACTTACGTTAGGAATAGTTTTAAGGTTACCGTAAAAAGTGTCTTTGTCTTGTTTGTTAGGATTTTAACCATACCTTTGTGTTTTCTGTGAGTTATCGGTTTCGTTAGAACTCGTTCTTCCTATTTATCCCTCCATGAAGGATTGAAGTTTGATATAATTTTTGGACGTTTATAGTTTTGTCATACTGTAACAGTATTTTTGTTTGTGTGACCACTTACCTCGTCTTGTCTCTCGGACATGTATTTAAGTACGTATCTACCGGTCAGTCAAATGCTGTTTATCACTTCTTGTGTCTTACCCCCTTCCTGTCGTAGAAATCGTTTACCACTACCCCTTTGACCTGTGGGTGTACACTCTCTTACTTCGACCTGGTGACACAGTGTGGTATGTGTTCTCAATTGAGTTTTACCTAATTTCAGAACGTACATTCTGGATTTTGATATTTTGAGGACCTTTTTTTTTTGTTTGTTTGTCTATCATTCGGGGAACTGGAGTCAGAACCACTACTGAAAAACCCAGAATGAGGTTTTACTTTCCTTTGTTTTCGTCTTTATTTGTTCGCGCTGATATAGTTTGATTTGTCGAAGACGCGTCGTTTCCTCTGTTAGTTATTATACTTTTTCGGGGGAGCCTTACGCTCTTTTATAAACTTTTAGTACATAGACTATTCACCAATTATATGTTTTATATATTTCTTAAGTATGTTGAGTTATCGGATGTTTGTTTACTTATGAGACTAATTTTTTACCCGTCTCCCAGACTTATTTGTAGAAATACTTCTTCTATAGGTATACCAGTTATCCATGCACTTTTGTACGAGTTGTAGTGATTAGTAGACCCTTTACCATTGGTTTTGGTATTACTTTATGGTTAAGTGTGGATAGTCTTTCCAATAATAGTTTTTCCTATTGTTTATTGTTGACAACCTTTCTTACAACTCTGTTTCCTTGGGACACGTGACAAATACCCTTACTTTTAACCACGTCAGTGATACCTTTTGTCATACCTCAAATGGGTCTTTTAATTTGTATCTTGATGGGGTTCTGTATCGTTAAGATGAAGACCATAAATAGACTTCTTTTCCCTTTGTCATTGAATCTTTTCTATATACGTGTGGATACGAGTGACGTCGCAATAAACGTTATCGGTTCGATACCTTGGTTAGGTTCACAGACTACTCTCTGCTTACCTATTCCTTTGAAACTATATCCATATGTTAGTTTATAATGAGTCGGTTTACTTTCTTACTTTAGTGTGGTACAGCACCTTCCTGGAACTCCTGTAATACGATTCACTTTATTGAGTCTCTTTCCACTTATGACGTACTAGAGTGAACATGCACTTTAGAATTTTGTTGTAGGGAGGGGGGAGGTTTTTTTTTTTTTGGTTTTTTTGGGTTGTTATTTTTGGTCCCAGTGTCTATGTCTCTTGTCTGACCCCAACGGTCTCCGTCCTCCATTTTACCGTTTTACTCACTTCCATTTTTCCATGAAGGGACCCCGAGTCTCCAATTTCGTAGACGGACCTTACACCCTCTGGACCCAAGCTAGGGACCCACCCCTTCTAGGGGACCTCTTCCTTTACCGTTGGGTGAGGTCATAAGAACGGACCTCTTAGGGTACCTCCCTTCTCGGACCATCCGATGTCGGGTACCCCAGCGTCTCAACCTGTGCTGACTCACTGAAGTGAAATTTTTCCATGATTGCATCAAAACTATATTTATTTAGTACCTCTACATTCTGCGTCATACCACTGATCAGTTATTATGATAGAACATATAAACTTTCAACGATTCTCTGGAATTTTTAAGAGTGTTCTCTTTTCAAAAGTATGGGTACGTACCACTGTCTAGAGTAGATCTGAATGACACCACTAATAAAGTGTTATATACGTTTATTGTTTTATAATACAACATGTAGACTGATTAGTACAATCTTCAGTTGAATGGACTTTTTTGGGTAACACTATAGGATCCTTTTTATATAGTCTCGATCAACACCGAAGACTTTTGTCACTCGTGAAAAACGTACGATGAAGTTACGAAAGGAGGGAGAGGGAGTAACAAGGAAACACGGCACAAATGTAAGAGACTTGTACTTCGGTGTACTTTACGACCCTGGACCTGGGAGTCGGATTCGTGAACGTAGCGCTGTTTGTAGAAGACCTCGTTGTGTTGTGGTTTTTTTTTTTTTTTTTNNNNTTTTTTTTTTTTTTTTTTGCAGATTCCCTGACTTTTATCGACGTAAGTGTACGTTAATCCTTATTATTCTATGTTTTCCGGGTCTGGTGGACGGTGAAGACTCCACAGTCCTCGTCTTCGTCCCTTGACGTGTACTACGGACGTGTGTCGTGGTGGTTCCGCCACGTGTCCTGAGGGACTCGGTTGTTAGGCGGGGTGGGAATAGGGTAAATCTCTCGGCCGGGCGGGAGGACTCTCTCACTCGTTCCCGCGGACAAGGGACATAAGTGAGGGAGCACGACGTCGTTTGATTTTAGGGTTAGTTCGGAAGAGACGTAAGGAGGACACCGTTAAAGACAACTACTTGATCAGGTTCCTGGGCTTAGAATAGTCAATGTATCATATTAAAGAAATGAGAGCAAATTAGGTTTAAAATGTTTATGGATATACAAATGACGTGTGACAGAGAAATCAATGAAACCAAAGACTTCGACCAAGAAAGGATCTAAGGAGTTCCTCCCGAGACCCTGTGAGAAGACATTATTTCCGTCCCTAGCCATAATGTCTAAAGAGAAAAACGGAGTTCCGAGGTCCTACCAAGTCGGAGTCTGACAACGATTGAGACGGAAATAGATTTTCGAACTATACAATGGATAGTTCCTAAAACTCGTAATTAAAAAAAATTAAAAAATGTAATTTTAGAGTAAATAGAACTATAGACTCAACAAATCTCGGGGATTTTAAGACGAGTCCGACGGTCACGGAAAGGACAGAGAGGACGAAGATCGGGAACTCATCCTCGAAACGACAGGAAATAGAAATGACGAGGATAGGATAAATTAAAAGTAAGGTGAAGAATGTCGACTACAGGGAACACCCTTGGGTCAGGGTTTCCTAAAGACCGTGGTCCGAAGGGTCCATCATGGTCACCATTTCTCGGTCGGACGGTTACGTCCCCTGATTCTCTGTACCCAAACTAGGGACACAACCCTTCTAGGGGACCTCTTCGCGTTCCGTTGGGTGAGGTCATAAGAACGGACCTCTTAGGGTTCCTGTCTCTTGGGACCTTCCGAGACCAGGTTCCCCAACGTCTCAACCTGTGCTAACTTCGTTGAATCGTACGTCACACTTTTAAGTTTCTGAAAGTACGGAATGGAATCTGACAAAGTAAGTCACACCTCAACCGGCTCAGGAGGAGGACGAGTCGTCGTCGAGGACGGTCCGAGGGCGTGATGTGTTCAAGATCCGAGACGACACCCAGTAAATCAAAGACGCGTCGCGTCCGGAGCCCGACACGCTCCTTCTTGCGTCGCGCCCGAGGGCGGTGAGGACATGACTCGTACGCGTCCCGAGAGTCCCCAGGCGAGTGCGAAAGAGGAGGAACGGGGTACGAGTGCCACTACGACCCGTCCCCGTGCCGACAACAGGTGGGTGAACATAAAACACCAGTGTCCCCTTATGGAACAGTAGATCAGAACACTTATGACGGATACCCAAAACCAAAATTATAACATAGCTAGGTAGACACAAATACTCCCCTAAGACCTGTTGTTTTCGATATGAAGGTACTTGTGACGGTAGAAAGGTCTTAAATAAAACAAAATTTAAACAAAATTTTTCTTGTAAAATTTTCTTTTGTTACCTTTTGGTCTTAAACACGCACACACACATGTCTTTCGTAAAGTTTTTATGTAATTTTTGGTGGTCTCTCAGGACAAACGAGTTCCAGATAACGACGCTAACGAGCGTTCCCTCTGACATTGACGACCCTCCGCTGTCGAGGACCAGGGGCGTCCTACATCTGGTCCGTCAGATTTGCGGGAACAATGTTTGTGGGTCGACACACTACCGGACCGGTTTGAGTCTCCTCTCTTACCTTTTCCGGGACCCTCACTTCTCCCCTTCCCTTTTGCTCCACGTTCAAACACTGGGTCGACGGTCTCACCCCAGGACGGCGACCAGGTACCTAACTTCACTCACTCACTCCGTTTCTAGTCCTTCCCCACCCCTCTCTGTGGGGGAGGCGAGTGTGTGTGTGTATATCTCGGTTCAGACGACCACCCAACACGGGGATTATCTTCCAACTTATCCTTTGTAAGGTGAGTAACTCCTTTGACAGTAGATCCAAGACCCACTCCTCCTTCTCTGAGGAGACCCCCCTATTAGTGATCCGGACATGACACCTGACTTGTAAATACACGGGGTCTAAGGATGCGACTGTAGAACTGGGGACTCCACTACCATAGTCCTCCACCCGGAAACCCTCCGCCAATCCAGTCTTCCGACTCCGCAGTATTTCCCTACTCACAGGAACATTTTCTCCGGACTCTCGGGAGAACAGGGAAGACTGTCCCCTCCTGTGTGGTCTTCATACTTGGGCACTTGGTCTTTCACCCGGAGTGGTCTGCCCCTGGACGGCGTGGACCAGAACCTGAGGGTCGTGGATGTTGACACTCTTTCCTTAAAGACAAGAAACCCACGGTGGGTCAGACACCATAAACAATGTTGACGGGTTTACCTTATTCTTCGGACATTAAGTCTGTCGGTCACAGACCAAGATACACGATAGTCAAGTCAAGGTAGCGAGTCAACACAGGCTGAGAAACGCTGGGGTACTTAACGTCGTGCGGTCCGGAGGGACAGGTAGTGGTTGAGGGCCTCAAGTGGGGTTGAGTTCAGGTAGCTCATCCCACTACGGTAGGTCGGTAGAGTAGGAGTCAGCAGGGGAAGAGGAGGACGGGGGTTAGGGAGGGTCGTAGTCTCAGAAAAGGTTACTCAGTCGAGAAGCGTACTCCACCGGTTTCATAACCTCAAAGTCGAAGTCGTAGTCAGGAAGGTTACTTGTGAGTCCTGACCAGAGGAAATCCTACCTGACCAACCTCGAGGAACGTCAGGTTCTCCGAGAGTTCTCAGAAGGGGTCGTGGTGTCAAGTTTTCGTAGTTAAGAACCCGCGAGTCGAAAGAAGTGTCAGGTTGAGAGTGTAGGTATGTACTGGTGACCTTTTTGGTATCGGAACTGATCTGCCTGGAAACAACCGTTTCATTATAGAGACGAAAACTTATACGATAGATCCAACCAGTATTGAAAGGAAGGTTCCTCATTCACAGAAAGTTAAAGTACCGACGTCAGTGCTTCACTACCCTGGTCTACGGTACTAGAATCAAAAGAGTTACAACTCGAAATTCGGTTGAAAAAGTGAGAGGAGAAAGTGAAAGTAGTTCTCCGAGAAATCAAAAAGAAGTGAAAGACGGTATTCCCATCACAGTAGACGTATAGACTGCAATAACTATAAAGAGAACCGTCAGAACTAAGGTCGAAGACGAAGAAGGTCGGGTCATAAAGAGTACTACATGAGACGTATATTCAATTTATTCGTCCCACTGTTATATGTCGGAACTACATTAGAAAAAGGATAAACCTTGGTCAGACAACAAGGTCCAGGTCAAGATTGACAACGAAGGACTGTACGTATATCCAAAGAGTTCTCCGTCCAGTCCACCAGAACATAAGGGTAGAGAAAGTCTTAAAAGATGTCAAATCACACTAGGTCAGTTTCCGAAACAGTATCAGTTATTTCTCCTTTATTTACAAAGACACCTTGAGAGAACGAAAAAGCTACTAGGTCGTCTACAACCGTTAAACTACAGACCAAGGAGACGGAAAAGATTTTGGTCGAACTTGTAGACCTTCAAGTGGCAAGTGCATAACGATTTCGGACCGAACCTCTTAAAACTCGTAATGATATGATCGGAGATTCACGATGTCTATAATCATTTGTCTCCTTCCCCTAACTCCACCTCTCACTCCCTACAAAACAAAATTGGCCCCACTATTCACTTCAGAGACAAAACCCTCCTTTTACTTCCTTTACTATAAATTCTTCTTAAGATATACAAGTAGAGGTATCCCAGACTTTTACGTAACCTCTTTTAAATTATAGGAAAAGACTAATTTTTGGTTTTATTGTGAAATGTTTTCACGGTTATTCATCTTTACAGGACTTGTACTGTTTTGTGTGTGTGTGTGTGTGTGTGTGTGTGTGTGTGTGTGTGTATGTCTTTCTCCCAGATTACGTTCACCCTATATTCCTACTCTTTACCCTCCCGACCACTTCCTTGTCTAAGTCATAAAAGTCTTAAAAACCTTTGTACGCAGACGTCTAGGTTCAGAATACGTCCTTTGTATTTTTATTTAAGCTTGGAACGGGATGTCATTCCCTGACATCTTCTATCAAGTCAAGTCAACGAGTCAGCACAGGTTGAGAAACGATGAGGTACCTGACGTCGTACGTTCCGAAGGGACAGGTAGTGGTTGAGGGTCTCGAATGAGTCTGAGTACAGGTACCTCAACCACTACGGTAGGTTGGTAGAGTAGGAGACAACAGAGGGAGAGGAAGGCGGGAATTAGAATAGGTCGTAGTCCCAGAAAGGTTTACTTAGTCGAGAACCGTAGTCCATCGGTTTCATGACCTCAAAGTCGAAGTCGTAGTCAGGAAGGTTACTTGTGAGTCCTGACTAAAGGAAATCCTACCTGACCAACCTAGAGGAACGTCAGGTTCACTGAGAGTTCTCAGAAGAGGTTGTGGTACCAAGTTTTCGTAGTTGAGAAGCCGTGAGTCGAAAGAAATATCAGGTTGAGAGTGTAGGTATGTACTGATGACCTTTTTGATATCGAAACTGATCTACCTGGAAACGACCGTTTCATTACAGAGACGAAAAATTATACGATAGATCCAACCAGTATCGAAAGGAAGGTTCCTCGCTCTCAGAAAATTAAAGTACCGACGTTAGTGGTAGATGTCACTAAAACCTCGGGGGGTTTTTTATTTCAGAGAGTGACAAAGGTAACAAAGGGGTAGATAAACGGTACTTTACTACCCTGGTCTACGGTACTAGAATCAAAAGAGTTACAACTCAAAATTCGGTTGAAAAAGTAAGAGGAGAAAGTGAAAGTAGTTCTCCGAAAAATCAAGAACAAGCGAAAGACGGTGTTCCCACCACAGTAGACGTATAGACTCCACTGACTATACAGAGGGCCGTTAGAACTAAGGTCGAACACGAAGTAGGTCGGACCGTAAAACGTACTACATGAGACGTATATTCAATTTATTCGTCTCACTGTTACATGTCGGAGCTACATGAGGAAAGGAATAAATTAACTTCTGTCAGTTAATTTAGTTAATTTCTGATAACTCCTGAAATAGTGTCTCCTCCCTTCAGTCTGCTGTCACTCTCGTTTGTCGTCTGGTCGGCCGTCAGTGTCAAGTCCCGTCCTGTTTACAGACATACCTAAAGTAAGATTTGAGAGTGAGTTCTTATTTTCACACTATGCTTGAAAAGTCTATTTTTTCTAATACTCTCAAACATAGAGAGTCCGAGAGTAATTCTCCGTCCTTCCTGCATAAATTCCTTCTTCACTTACTTAGGGTCTTTCTTCCTTGCCTCACTCTGTGTCCGTTCTTTGCCCACTTACGTCCAGATTCAATCTGTCAGTGACTGACACATTTCGTCGTCAGTCCTTAATCTGTATTTGGAGACACTAAGTCACAACTTAGGACCGTTGACGGACGGTTGTATGGTCCCAAGTCTGTTGGACTCGACTCCGACCCTCACGAGTATATAAATAACTCTATAATTAGTGAACTTAGATAAATATATTATTCTTAATCTTAGTACTTGTTCACTTTAAATAAGGACCTAACTCTCCTACGTAGTTGGATTCCTTTACGTAACCATATTATGTAGTGTAATTACCTTACTTCCTTTTTTTTAGTCCTAGTGGTGTTAATTACGACTCTTTCGTTAACTTCTTTAAGTTCTTATGAAAGTACTAATTTTTTTCTTGTGAGTTGTATGATCCAAACTTCCATTAGTATTGCATTAATTGCGGTACATATCTCATGCGCGTCGGCTGGAGTGTCAATCACCACTTTCTGCCCTTTGAACAAAACTCTAGTCCTTTGTACATTCGTACGACTCAAACTGGTGAAAATTCGTTGTCTCTTCACCGTCAAAATCGGTGACGTCAATCCTTTGTGTAGTTATTGTCTTAGTTACTTATTTAGTGAATGTAAGTTTAAAATTTTCATCGTCTTAATAGAGACAAGTGTGTACTGTACTAGAGGATAAATCTTTAGGATTCCTTCGGTGTTTTTATTACAATATTTACTATTAAGTCGTTTATTATACTTTCAGTTGTGACCTATAGTAAACGTAAAGATATACGTTTATACTATCTGAACTTTTCCTTTAATTCCGTTAAAATAAATTTTTATGCAGTCTTTCTTATTTGATGAATCATTAATTGAATTGGTTCCTCCACTTCTGACGTTCTGTTCGAACGGATTGAACAATTCTCTAACTAATATACTCTGTTTGACGTAAAAGTGCCAAACCTGTTAAATGACGATTTCTAGAGTTATGATGGGTAACATTGACTATTAAACTACGTTAGGGAAGTTTTGAGGTAGGATTTAGTTTTTCGGATAGGATTTTATGAAATGGAGATTATCTGGGGGTTTATCAGTTCATTACAATTCGTTCTTTTTGAACCCTCCTGCGTGCGAAGGGTCAAAGTCTTGTAGCGTGCCGATGTTATTGGTTTTATCGAACCATGACCGTATTTCTGTCGTAATAGTGAGTCACCTTATCGTAAGTCTTGGGTCTTTGTTCGGAAGAGCATGCACCAGTTACTAAAAACTGTTCTCACCGTCTATTAAGTTACCCCCTTCCTGTCTTGCCAGGTGTTTTACACGACCCTCTTTACATTGTAGGTACAACTCTCCTTACTCCGACGACGACGACGACGACGACTCAGCGAAGTCAGCACAGACTGAGACACGCTGGGGTGTCTGTCGTCGGGTGGTCCGAGGCGGCAGGGACCCTAAGAGGTCCGTTCTTGTGACCTCACCCAACGGTAACGGAAGAGGTCACGTACTTTCACTTTTCACTTTCACTTCAGCGAGTCAGTACAGACTGAGAATCGCTGGGGTACCTGACGTCGGGTGGTCCGAGGAGACAGGTACCCTAAAAGGTCCGTTCTCATGACCTCACCCAAAGGTAACGGAGGAGGGGACGTTTACAAATGTTTGTAATTGAGTTTTATTTCTTGACTTTTACGTATTGGAATAGAGAGAGGGGGTTAATAATATTGGTAACAAGTAATAAGACTGGTACTAGGAGGAAGTCTTATATGTCCTAAAATCGTTTCAAGGACCCCGCCCGACCCCCACCCCCCCGTCCTTCGTCCGAGTCACAAAACCCTTGTCCTCTGTCACACCTGGACTGGAACCGACACGACCCGTCCTCTAGAGGGGCGAAGTGGTCGAGGGTGACTCTGGATTCCTGCTTTGCTGAGGACAAAACAGAGGATCCCGTAGTTCCGGTAAGGGTGGCAGAGCACTCGTCTCGTGAACGGTGGGTTTCTAAGTGTAGTGTTTCTTCCTCGTTGTGCTGACTTTTTGTAGAGATGATATAGTGAATCAAACACTTATCGACAAAATGTGTGTGTCTACCCCCACACCAAACCTGTGTATTAAAATTTACGAATGTTACAATAGTGCTCCCTGTTACAGGTCAGTCACCGAGATGAATATAATCAACATCACCCAAAAGTGATGAAAGGTTTCCTCTAACCTCTTCTTTTCGTTCATTTATATTCTTTCGGGTATTCAAAGATTTTGTACAAGGCTCCTTCCGGTCGAACTTTTCCTAGGGAAAACCTTACCTCGGCACACAACCAGTATTCGTCGACGTGTGACGGGAGACTACCGGCACACTCTATACCGTACTCACGAAGTCCCGACGCAACACAGGGGGTTTCTTTGGTTGAAAATTTGAATTTGTAAAGGTGTCAAGACAACAATCTCGTTTTGTTTAAGACGTTCTGAGTTACAAACCCCACGGAAGACCACTTTGAGTAACAGAAATGGTGTTGTGTCATCCGGTGAAGGGTTCACGTAACAAAGTCCCTCACAACTGACTCGGGGGCTCAGTCTGAGACCCAGGTGTCGTCTCCTGTCCTCCGACGACAGAGTCCCCGGGACGTCACCCTCCCCCCCCCTGCACGACCCAAGGGACCAGACGTAGGGTCGCGACGGACAGACCACTCCTCTTTAATCAAATAGGTTGATTTCTTCAACTACCGTGAAGAGACAAATATAATTGTTATTCTCTAAAATCTTTTAATTTTTGAACATTGAGTTGTATAGACACATTTAAGTAGGTTTAAATATCAATTTTTTACCCTAATAAAACATAATGGTTAGTGAATGATGTTCATTAATAAGGTAGATAAATTTCAAAATCTTAAATACTTAAATTACCGAGGTATTATAAGGAATACTAGAGAACATGAATTTCCTGGGTAAAGATATCACGGACGTCGGTCGAAGGAGGTGTTGACATAGACTAAGTACAGACGTTTACCTCAGGTTTAGGGTAGTAAGGGTCCTTCGAAGGATTAGATCTGAGTAAGGGACTTGAACGTCTCTTCCAAGAGAAGTAGGAAAGAGGATCCTATCGTTCCGTGAAGTAAAAGTAAGATGCAGAAGAGAGAAAGACGCCTAAGTCTCGAAGAGGGTCTGGTTTTACGACGAGTCAGTTGAGAGTCCGGTGAGAGTCGTGTCGTGAAACGTGTGCCATTTATAGGTTATTGTTAACGCCCGAAGGCACCACCGAGTCACCATTTCTTAGACGGACGGGTACGTCCTCTGTCCCCAAGGTAGGGACCAGGCTCTTCTAGGGTGTGTGGCACCTCGTCGATTCGGACACGTGGTGTCGACGACTCGGTCTCGGGCCCTCGGCGTTCAGGACTCGGGTACCGTCGTTCATGACTTCACACTCATGGGTCTCATCCGAGGGGTTGTTCTCCGCAGTGACGTCACTCCTCGGACGCGTGGCGGGACCTCTTACCGGGGAGTCTCGAGGAGGGTCGGGTCCTGCGACGAGTCGGTCAAGAGTCCGGTAAGAGGTGTGTCACTCACCACATGCCGTTTGTCAGTCGTTTCTGAACTTTTGTGTTTCTCTAGATTTACTCGATGAGTGATAACGACTACAGGAGGATTTTAATCTTCAGTCAGTCTTTGGGAGTTCCAACAGACCTCCGTTTTCTGATCAAATAACAGCCGTCAAACGTTAGACCCCCATGTGTAGAAAACAGACATTGACTTTCATCAAAGGGTCTCCTCAAAATTTTTCGTTTTGGGTGTCTTATGTGTCATCCCTCTGCACACTCTCCCGACGGACCGGGGACGTCGGACCGGGGTTCAGGAGCGTCGACCTCGCGTCGCACACTTCTAAACGACAGTGACCTCGAAGTGGAGGCCCCGACAAGGTCCGCCCCGGGGTCCGTCTTAGTCCTCAGTCTCAAAAACAAACGCCAAAAGATGACTTGGGGTCCAGACAGTAGGGACGAACCGAGATGAAATGAAGACCAGAGACAATCGGTGTGGTCCGGGTAAAAAATGCATGAAAGGAATCCCCTAAAGAGAGTAAAAATAAAAAGGATCCTCTCTACTACTTTGAAATCGTGACTGTCACAATTAACAGGTACTTGTAGACGAGGGGAAGAACCTCGCATCGAGTTTCTGAAGCGTCGGAGAAAACACCGGCATCCCGGTACAGTGACGGTGACCCCGTCCTCTCCTCGGCTACACACAGGAGGCTCCGACCCGGGTAATAGAGGGTGTCCGTAAAGAAGTGTAAGACCGGAGAAGACGACTACCTGCATCTACCCGTAATCCAGGATCCCTGTCTTCTCTGGGTCCTACTCTCTGAGACCTGACAACTTACTAGTGTACTCCTTCCCGTCAGAAGGGTCACACTGGTGGGTCCGTCGTGATGGTACACCCCTTATATCTCGTTGCACGACGACTTTAGGCCCGTCAACAAACCAGTAAGTGGTAATTGATTTCAGGACCTATATACAAGTTTCTTTTGTGTTTAAGTCTTTCTATGTACGAGGGGTCACGAGTGTCGGTGTAATAAATGTTCTCGGTTTTATAACGTCGTTGGATTCGCAGGTCGTTGTTACTTAACTATTTTATCTATATAAATGTGTATATCCCCTTATGATAAGTCGGTATTTTTCTTAATTTAAAACGGTGAACCTTGTTGTACCTACTTGGACGTCCTATAATACGAGTCACTTGAGTCTCTTTCTGTTTATGACATACAACAGTAAATATACACTTTAGATTTTTTATTTGCTTTCATATACTGCTTTGTCTTTGTCTGAGTGTCTATTTCCCTTATTTGACCAACAAACATCACCCGTCTCCCTATACCCCCTGTCCCGCCCCATTTCCTACCTCTCTGTGTTTGATGATACATATTTCATTCATACAATCCTTAAAGTGCACATACAAAATCTGAATTCCGGGAACATAACAACACCCCTACAAATACCTACGACCCCGATCCCATTCCAACGGAAACAGTTTAATAATGTTTGGAAGACTCTCGAGGTTCCTTAGTCGTAGAGTCCGGTACGGATTCGCTTGCGCACTGGTTGAAATTTTTAAGAAACTTCTTTCACCAGACAAACCTCAAAGACAAGAAAGATAACTAACTGACTTAAAACAAATGGAAACAACCGGTCTTTTAATAAGTACATCGGATTGTGTAGTTCATATACTCGTTCTTCGACAAGTAATAAAAATGTTATACAAAAACCATGTCATAAAGAACAGAATGAGTTTTTGATTAAAGAATAACAAACTGTCTCAAGTAGATAAAGGTTTATCTTTCTGTCGTGAAAGGGAAAGGTTTGTGATCGATGAGTAACATAGATAATTTGTGTCGTAAACGGAAGGTAAATCGATACATCCGAAAGGTATAATTTAAGGAGGAGGTAAAGATTACAAATTTTGGAATGAAAGTTAAGAAACAGGTCAAAGTCAGAACGATTTATTTCTTTTCTTCAAGCTCAAAAATGACATTTTTCTCTTCGTGCCGATGGTATTTCCCTTTTTCTGTGGTCTTTACTGTGGTTTTTTCTGTGGTACTTGGTCTAATATCATTCACTATTCACCTTCTTACATAAAAACTGTATCTATTGAGTCATTCTCAAGTTTGGTTATTGTATGTTTCTTACGGTGTTTAATTCTTTTTATCTTTTGGGTTGTGTCTACTGTCTTTTGAGTTAGACTCCCCAACGTTACGAGTCGCTTAGAGTTTTCTGTAGGGACGGTAATGGATCAGTATTATTTTTCTCGTAAAATCACTCACGGTTAGTCTGGTGATGAAAATATGTTTATAGATTTTTACAGTCGTACGAAATGGACCGTCATTTATAGAGAAGGTGTTGTCCTTGGTCGTTTATGGGAAGTTCTACTTTACGATGGGTACCGCCTAAGTACAGTTACGTACCGTTTTGGTTATGTCATAACATTTCATTTTATTTTTACTTATTTATATATTTATTACTTTTTTTTACTTTACGATTCGTGTCTAGGAAACACAAAGAAATTATCCTCTGTCTTAGAACTAACCTCTTTACCTTAGTGTACCTACGATACCTCTCAATAAAGTGAGTGGGCGAATCGAAAGAGTGTTAATTAGGGTACTAGATTTTACGACCCCCCGACTCTTTCGAAGAAGTTCCTCTCTAACTACTGTTTTGGAGCAATATATAATCAATTGGTAGTGCAGGAACATACTTTGGCCCTATAGTGTCTGAACACAAGGGAACCAACAACAACTGTCCTCAAAGTAAACCGAAGCGGCTTACTACCAAACCAATTCCCCTCCCTTCAAAGAAACAATCGATGGTGAGTGAAGTATGGTGCCAAAGGGATGTAAGAACTCGTGTTGAATGGATCACGAAGTGTCTCCTGAGTCGTCGCTCCGGTCCTCCTATATGAAAGGTATCGTGGGGTCCCAATAGAATGATAGTCTGACCTTTTACGACTAATATTACCAAGTGAGACACGAAGAAGTAAGTGTCTAAGTACCTATATGTTTACTCCATGGTTTTGGGTGCACGAGTTTCACATGTCAAGTCACTCCAAACTGTATACATATATGGGTCTTTTCGTAGTCGGATTAATTCTATTTGTATAGGTAGTGGGAGGAGTTTAAAGGAGTACGGGGAAACATTAGGTGCGAAGGGAGGAGGGGAGGGTAGGGGTCCGTTTGTGATGGGACGAAGGAAGGTGACTTTTATTGTGACGTAATTTTTTTAAACAAAACAGGATTACAATTTGACATAAGTAAAAAGGTACACGATATGTTATCCAGGAACAACCAATAGGTAAAAGTTATATCGTCACATGTATAAAGTATGCTTATTGTAAAGACATAGACCGACGAAAGTGAGTCATATGTATAAAACTCTGACTTTATTATTTGTTGCTCCTATATAAAATGTTCGGTCCCTTATATCTGTTATAAAATTTATTGAAATTTACCTCACATTAGATATTGTAAAATTTATTAAATAAAAATTAATCTCCTATTAACGAAATGTATATTTTAAAGCTTAGTGATACAAAATATGGTCTTCACCCAACATTTAGATTTTTTTTTTTTTTTTTTCTTATGGGAACATTGTTTGTAGGTCCGGTTCTTTAACGTGAAAAGGCAGGTGTGGTCTTGTGGGAGGGACACGGAGAAGGTTTGGAGTGGACTGAGAGATGAAGGTTCGTCTGAGTGACAGGACTAATAATATGAGGAATGCGAGGAACGCAAAGAAGGAACGAAGACAGGGGGTGCACACGGGGACTCTGAGACATCTAATCTTAAGATGTCGAGGACGACATCTTAAAGTTGAGATGACTCTCCGAAGTAGTCTAAGTCCTAGTTTTTAAAACTCTTTTAAAAACCATAGAATCCATAGAATCTTTAAAATCCATAACTACACGTGAAAGTAACTCCACTTGTATTACAGTTCACACACACACACACACAAACAAAACCCCAAAAAAAAAAAAAAACTCTACAATCGGCCCTATTGCAAGTCACAAGTAAGTAAGACCCCACTTTTGACTAAAAGACTGGAATTTTCAATAGTGTTTACAAAAGTATGGATACATACCACTGTTATAATGGTTCTGAATAAAACCACTAATAAAGTATTATATATGTTTATAACCTAGGAATACAAACATGTAAACTTTGATTGTTACAATACACAGTGATATGGAGTTCTTTTTTTTTTTGGTTGGGATACTATAGGATCCTTTTTATATTATAGTCTTGATCAACACTGAAGACTTTTGTCTGTTTTGAAAAAGACATACCGCAAAGTTAAGAAAAGAGGGAAAGGTTAAAAAACAAATGTGTTAATAGATGTAAGAGTCTTGTAATCCTCTCCGGTCCTGGACCCAGGGTGATGAACTCGTGCTCGTAGAATTGTTAGTAGAGGACCTCGCTGTCTTGTGTTTTTTGGAGATTCCGTTTTTATTGACGTACGCGCGCGGTAATACTTGTCCTTCTACGTTTTTCCACGGTCGGGTGACGGTGGAGACTCCACAGTCCTCGTTTTCGACCCTCGGCGCGTACCAGGCACGTGCACCGTTGTGGTTCCGACGCCCGTCTGAGGGACTCGGTCGTCAGACCGGACTGGGTGGCTACGTGGGGTGGGAATAGACAAATTTCTTAGTTAGACGGGAGGAGGATTCTCGTTTGTTCTCGTGGACAATGAACAAAAACGAGGAAGTAGGATATCGTGTTCAGAGTCATTTTAGAACGGACTTAAGGAAGACACCACAGAATGGTTAAAGACAACTAACTACTCAAGTTCCTGGGTTTTGTGAGTTAATGTATCATATTAGAGAAAAATTGGGAGTAAATTAGAATCAAGATACTTATTGATATGTAAATGACGTGTGTGATTAGGAATGACGTTACAGAGAAATCAATGAAACGATATACTTCGACCAAGAAATCATCTAAGTTCCCGAGACCTTGTGAGATGGTTTTGTGTCATTATTTCTACCCTGGTAATAAAAAAAAAAGGAAAACGGAGTTCCGAGGTCCAACCAAATCGTAGTTTGACAATAATTAAGAGTCAAGTCAAGCCAAGTCAGCGAGTCAGCACAGGCTAAGAAACGCTGGGCTACTTAGCGTCGTGCGGTCCGGAGGGACAGGTAGTAGTTGAGGGCCTCAAGTGAGTCTGAGTACAGGTAACTCAGGCACTACGGTAGGTCGGTAGAGTAGGAGACAGCAGGGGAAGAGGAGGACGGGGGTTAGGGAGGGTCGTAGTCAGAAAAGGTCACTCAGTTGAGAAGCGTACTCCCCCGTTTCATGACCTCGATGTCGAAACCGTAGTAAGGAAGGTTTCTTTAGGGTCCCAACTAGAGGAAGTCTTACCTGACCAACCTAGAGGAACGTCAGGTTCCCTGAGAGTTCTCAGAAGAGGTTGTGGTGTGAAGTTTTCGTAGTTAAGAAGCCGCGAGTCGGAAGAAGTGCCAGGTTGAGAGTGTAGGTATGTACTGGTGACCTTTTTGGTATCGGAACTGATCTGTCTGGAAACAATCGTTTCATTACAGAGACGAAAATTTATATGATAGATTCAACCAGTATTGAAAAGAAGGTTCCTCATTCGCAGAAAATTAAAGTACCGACGTTAGTGGTAGACGTCACTAAAACCTCGGGGGGTTTTATTTCAGACTAAAGGGATAGATAAAGGGTACTTCACTACCCTGACCTACGGTACTAGAAGCAAAACACTTACAACTCGAAATTCGGTTGAAAAAGCGAGAGGAGAAAGTGAAAGTAGTTCTTCGAAAAATCGAAGAGAAGTGAAAGACGGTATTCCCACCACAGTAGACGTATAGACTCCA